>JAKVIS010001429.1:0-33295 GCA_033119425.1 Bufotes viridis
TAGGCTACATTCACACGACAGCATGTGTTTTGCGGTCCGCAAATTGCGGATCCACAAAAAAAATGGATGACGTTCCGTATGGCTTCCGTTTTTTAGCGGATCCATTGTAATAATGACTATCCTTGTCCACAAAACGGACAAGAATAGGACATGCTCTATTTTTTTTTGTGGGGCTACGGAACGGACATACGGATAGTACACGGTGTGCTGTCAGCATTTTTTGCGGACACATTTAAATGAATGGGTCCGCATTTTATCCTCAAAAAAACGGAACAGAAACGGAAACAATATACGTTTGTGTGCATGTAGCCTTAAACATATATATGTTTTTCTTAAAACCATTTACTCTCTACTTTACTTTCTGACTTAGGAATGTATGCTCCCCCACTGCAGGTATCCATTTTGCCCTCATGTTACTCCCCAACATACCGGTGCAAAATCATCCTCTCGAGAAAGTTCTGGGTAGTCGATGAGATTGTTAAGACAGCTGCCATGCTCTCAACTGTGGGCACGGATGGCTCGCTACTCGCCATGACGCTGCCGCCATCCTTCTGCCTAGTACTCCAGTGTCCAGGGCCGGCGCGTCCTATAAGCGGACTAGGCCGCCGCGTAGAGCGCCCCTTGGCAAGGGGCGCTGCTAGGAGCGCCGGCCCTGCCTCATGCTGCAGCCGCCCGAGCGCTCTGAATTGAGCCTCAGACGGCTGCAGCACTGCCCAGGCTGGCGCGTCCATGAGGGCGCACCGCCCGGGCTCAGCAAGAGGAGAGGAGCTGACAGGAGGGAAGCGCTCAGCGCTCCCTCCTGTCACTCCATTGTAGCGCGGCCGAGCTCTTTAAGGTCCACGGGTACAGGAGCATCTGTCTCCTGTACCCGGCCGGACTGACATGAAGTGCGCACACAGTGTGCGCTTCCTATCAGTCCGTCAGGGTACTGGAAACTAAAGCTCCTGTACCCGTGGACCATAAAGAGCTCGGCCACGCTACACTAGAGGTACTGGGGGAGAAAGAATGACAAGGGTGGGGGAAGAAGAATGACAAAGGGGGGAGAGAATGACAAGATGGGGGGAAGGAAGAATGACAAGAGGGGGAGAAGAATGACAAAGGGGGAGAGAATGATAAGAGGGGGGTAGGAAGAATGACTAGAGGGGGGGAGAATGACAAGAGGGGGGGAGAATGACAAAGGGGGGGGGGAGAAATGATAAGAGGGGGGGGAGGAAGAATGACAAAGGTGGGGGGGGGGAAGAATGACAAGGGGGGGAGGAAGAATGACAAGGGGGGGGAAGAATGACAAAGGGGGGGGTGAAGAATGACAGGGGGGGGGAAATGACAAGGGGGGAGAGAACTGGCATTAGTTAAAGGGGTTCTGCAGTTTATTTAAACTGATTGGCAGGGGTCCGACACCCGGGACCCCCGCCAATCAGCTGTTTGAGAAGGCAGCGGCGCTGCAGGAGCGCCTCGGCCTTCTTGCTGTTTAACGCAGGCGCAGTGACATCACGACTAGTATCACTGGCCTTGGCGGAGTTAAGCTCTGTTCACTTGAATGAAGCCTAGCCCCGCCCAGGCCAATTAAACTAGTCGTGACGTCACTGCGAGAAGGCTGAGGCGCTACTGCCAGCGCCGCTGCCTCCTGAAACAGCTGATTGGCGGGGGACCCCTGCCGATCAGTTTAAATAAACTGCAGAACCCCTTTAATATGGAAGATCATATGGGTGGGGCATTGTGATGTCACATGGGGGGGGGGGCGGCAAACTTTTCTTTTGCCTAGGGCGGCAAAAATCCTTGCACCGGCCCTGCCAGTGTCTCACCTCTGGCCTCTTAAAGGGCCACTGTAAACACTTTAAAATCTTTCCACAGCCATTGGCTAGGGGTCCCTGGGTATTTAAGGCACCCACTCCTTTCAGAGGGAGCCTGATCTTTAGGCTAGGGATACATGGCGACATATGTCTCGTGACATTTTTTTCTAATGGTGTTGCATTGCTATATCCCATGACTGTGACACGACAGTCGCAAAAAATCCATCCAAGTTGGATTTTTGTGCGACTGCTCGCAGACTGTCATTACAAAAAATGCCACGCGACACATGTTGCAGCATAGTTGTTCCCTTTTTGTTGCGTCGCACAACACATGTCACCATGTAGCCCTAGCCTTAAGGTTCCTGATGACAAGCAAAGACAATGAAGTCTAGTGCTTCTGCGATTCTCCTGCGTTTGTTCCTGTTTGTGCTCCACCCTGGAGTTGTGTTTGTAAGTTTGGCCCTGTCTGCCATGTTCGTGTTCCTGACAAGTACCCAGCCTGCCAGTTTAGGCTACATGCACACGAACGTATGTGTTTTGCGGTCTGCAAAAAAAATGTATGACATCCGTATGCCATGTGTTTTTTTTGTGAATCCATTGTAACAATGCCTAAAACGGAGAAGAATAGGACATATTATAATTTTTTTGCGGGGCTACGGAACTGAAATACGGATGCGGATAGCACATGGTGTGCTGTCCGCATTTTTTTGCAGGCCCATTGAAATGAATGGGTCTGCATCCTATCCGGAAAAAAAAACGGGACAGACACGGAAACAAAATACGCTCATGTGCATGGGGCCTAACACTCAGTTCACACTTTCGCGTAAAACGCCGCGTTCGAACGCGCAAAAAAACGCACAACAGTACAGGAACCATGCATTCCAATGGGGGTGGTTCACACTTGCGCGTTTTTATGCGCGTTCGAACGCGCCTAAAAACGTCTGATGCATAAACAAGTATGTTCGCGTTAATTCGGGCGTTTTTCGAGCGTTTGGTGCCAATATACTTCAATGGGAAACGCGATACGCGTGTTGTTCGGGCGTTTGTGCAGCGTAAAACGCGCCTATGGACGCGCGTTTGTCAAAGTTTGCAACATGCTGGATCAGCCACCATGGAATTTCACACCTCTAAAGCACTCAGATTGGCCAAACTATATATAGCGAGGGCTGTTTGGTCATTGGCCAACTATGCAGTCAATCACATAAACGCGCGTCAAACGCACCTACACTATTTACCAAAACGCTTGAAAAAAACGCGCGTTAACGCCCGTCTTGAACGCGCAAAAAACGCTAGGCTTCAAAACGCTCAGGTCTGAACCCAGTGTAAAGGTATGCAAATTAACTGATGCAAGTGTCAAGGACGGAGTTACGGCCGCAAGTCTCCAGGCCTCTCAGCTATATGCCCACATAACCTCTCCCTTTGCAGTCGTCTGACCCACCCTCCTCTCCTATTGCATCCTCCTCCTGTGGCTGGGAGTTTCTTGCCAGCGCTGGTCACCACTGGGGGGGCAAACGTTCTATAATGTGATCTGAGCGGTCTAAAAATAGGGGACAAACTCCCTTTAAAGGGTGAATACCAAGGGACCACCAGAACAACGCCCTTAGGCCCCTTTCACACGAGCCAGTTTTCCATGTGGGTGCAAAGCGTGACGTGAACGCATTGCACCCGCACTGAATCCTGACCCATTCATTTCAATGGGTCTGTGTACATGAGCTTTGTTTTTCACACATCACGTCTGCGTTGCGTGAAAATCGCAGCATGTTCTATATTCTGTAATTTTTACGCAGACCTGGCCCCATAGAAGTGAATGGGGCTGCGTGAAAAACGCATTGCATCTGCAAGCAAGTGCGGGTGCGATGCATTTTTCACTGATGGTTGCTAGGAGATGTTGTTTGTAAACTTTCAGTTTTTTTATCACGCGCGTTAAAAACGCATCAAAACGCATTGCACCCGCGCTGAAAAAACTGAACAACTGAACGCAATCGCAGACAAAACTGAATGGCTTTGCCTGCGAAATCGCACAGTTTTCACTGAACGCATCCGCAACGCATCCGGACCTAATCTGGACACGCTCGTGTGAAAGAGGCCTTAGGGTTAGCCCTACGCCAAACCAGTTAGTTGGCACCGTGGGTCCACACTTGCTGATCCGTAACAGAGATGAGGATATTAAAGAGGACCTTTAATCACTTTTAAAGATATTAACTAACGATGCTCACATGTAGAGCGGCGCCCAGGGATCTCCCTGCACTTACTATTATCCCTGGGCGCCGCTCCGTTCTCCCGGTATAGGCTCCGGTCTCTGTGCTCACAAAGTTATAGTAGGCGGGGCCTGCCCTTCATCTCCTTCTCCCAGGCTATGAGCTCTGCGCTGCGATTGGTCAGCGCTACAGCCTGGGAGAAGGAGATGAAGGGCAGGCTCCTCCTACTATAACCAAGTCCCCGCCTACTATAACTTTGTGAGCACAGAGACCGGAGCCTATACCGGGAGAACGGAGCGGCGCCCAGGGATAATAGTAAGTGCAGGGAGATCCCTGAGCGCCGCTCTACATGTGAGCATCGTTAGTTAATATCTTTAGAAGTGATGAAAGGTCCTCTTTAAGATCAGCCATCCCCTGGCAGGGAAGGGGACTTCCATGTGTCCCTGCATCGGGTTCATCATCCAGCCTGAGACCCTGTGACAAATCTGATGCAGTTCTAGACAGGATTAGTAAATCTGCCCTAAAATCTAAAGTTGCAAGTTTTTAATTTTTTTAATTTAATAAAACCTGAAAAACATTTTAAGACTATGTTCAAAGGAGGAGTTGAAACTCTGCACATTTGCCTCCGTGGATTTTGTTTTTTTAAATAATTAAACTTTTTTTTGTATTTCTTTCCCTTTCTGTTCAAACATAAAATTGTATCGAAGAAAAAAAGCAAGACAATCTGTGCATCAAACGATAAACGGTTTGCAATAACAATGCTCGCGCCTGCCTCTGTGGATGTACGTGCAGCATTTTTTAGTAGCTTGGCTCAAAACAACTGAATCAGAAATGCAGTAACGTTTCTCC
Organism: Bufotes viridis; assembly: GCA_033119425.1. Classification (NCBI taxonomy): domain Eukaryota; kingdom Metazoa; phylum Chordata; class Amphibia; order Anura; family Bufonidae; genus Bufotes; species Bufotes viridis. Next base: position 4,838 of record JAKVIS010001429.1, read on the forward strand.
AAAAACTTGTGTGAAACCACCCAAAAATGCACTTAAATACACAGTCCATGACATATAAAAAAAACTAAACAAATGTAGCAGCTTTATTTTGCTCCCTGACACATGGCTCCAGAACAGTTTTTGTTGAAATCTCTGGAAATATACATCAAATCTCTTTTGTATCAGAGCTAATTAAGGATTATTATTGGCCAGCTCCGGACATGTCCTCTGCTATCTGTGCTATGAATCACCCTGGAAATGCTTAGCTGGATGTATCCGCTGCCTGTAATAGAAGGGCTCGGAGGTCTGTAATGACAGTGATTTTCGTATTGCAGGATGTGGGATGTCTTCACATTTGCATATATATTACATACTAATTTAAGGTCATTTAAGCGTTAGCTATTAATAAGTCAAAGCAAATATAATCTATTCATGAGTCGGGTTAATGATTAGGATTTATCAGTAAATCAGGCTAAGGAAACAGTGAGCTGAATGCTGCCAGCAATATGTGATGAACAGCAGGCTGATATACTTTGTAATTAAAATTACCTATATTTTAGGTATCACTTTCCTACGCAATTGATCATCTACTGAAAAGTCTTGCTCAGAATAGTCAGTGGGCCTCACAGTGAGTTGTGTCCATAGTTTGTCAGGTTCCTCCGTACCTGTTACAACTACACAATTAGGCCACTTTCACACTTGGCAGAATCGCTCAACATCTGAGGTGCATATTTCCCACTGAAAATCCGCAGCCATTTACAGCACAATATATGTGATTGCAGTTTTCAAAACCCTATTCCTACAAATTGTCAAACAACAGCAAATAAATAAAACCAATGCAAGAAATTTCTAATCTGCATCATATTCTGGAAAGCTATGGATTTTACCCCACAGGAGACTAAATACCACGCAGGAGAGCTGACAGATCCTCTATATTACACCACGCAGCAGAGCTGACAGATCCTCTATACTACACCACACAGGAGAGCTGACAGATCCTCTATACTATACCACACAGGAGAGCTGACAGATCCTCTATACTACACCACACAGGAGAGCCGACAGATCCTCTATACTACACCACACAGGAGAGCTGACAGATCCTCTATACTACACCACACAGGAGAGCTGACAGATCCTCTATACTACACCACACAGGAGAGCTGACAGATCCTCTATACTACACCACACAGGAGAGCTGACAGATCCTCTATACTACACCACACAGGAGAGCTGACAGATCCTCTATACTACACCACACAGGAGAGCTGACAGATCCTCTATACTACACCACACAGGAGAGCTGACAGATCCTCTATACTACACCACACAGGAGAGCTGACAGATCCTCTATACTACACCACACAGGAGAGCTGACAGATCCTCTATACTACACCACACAGGAGAGCTGACAGATCCTCTATACTACACCACACAGGAGAGCTGACAGATCCTCTATACTACACCACACAGGAGAGCTGACAGATCCTCTATACTACACCACACAGGAGAGCTGACAGATCCTCTATACTACACCACACAGGAGAGCTGACAGATCCTCTATACTACACCACACAGGAGAGCTGACAGATCCTCTATACTACACCACACAGGAGAGCTGACAGATCCTCTATACTACACCACACAGGAGAGCTGACAGATCCTCTATACTACACCACACAGGAGAGCTGACAGATCCTCTATACTACACCACACAGGAGAGCTGACAGATCCTCTATACTACACCACACAGGAGAGCTGACAGATCCTCTATACTACACCACACAGGAGAGCTGACAGATCCTCTATACTACACCACACAGGAGAGCTGACAGATCCTCTATACTACACCACACAGGAGAGCTGACAGATCCTCTATACTACACCACACAGGAGAGCTGACAGATCCTCTATACTACACCACACAGGAGAGCTGACAGATCCTCTATACTACACCACACAGGAGAGCTGACAGATCCTCTATACTACACCACACAGGAGAGCTGACAGATCCTCTATACTACACCACACAGGAGAGCTGACAGATCCTCTATACTACACCACACAGGAGAGCCGACAGATCCTCTATACTACACCACACAGGAGAGCTGACAGATCCTCTATACTACACCACACAGGAGAGCTGACAGATCCTCTATACTACACCACACAGGAGAGCTGACAGATCCTCTATACTACACCACACAGGAGAGCTGACAGATCCTCTATACTACACCACACAGGAGAGCTGACAGATCCTCTATACTACACCACACAGGAGAGCTGACAGATCCTCTATACTACACCACACAGGAGAGCTGACAGATCCTCTATACTACACCACACAGGAGAGCTGACAGATCCTCTATACTACACCACACAGGAGAGCTGACAGATCCTCTATACTACACCACACAGGAGAGCTGACAGATCCTCTATACTACACCACACAGGAGAGCTGACAGATCCTCTATACTACACCACACAGGAGAGCTGACAGATCCTCTATACTACACCACACAGGAGAGCCGACAGATCCTCTATACTACACCACACAGGAGAGCTGACAGATCCTCTATACTACACCACACAGGAGAGCTGACAGATCCTCTATACTACACCACACAGGAGAGCTGACAGATCCTCTATACTACACCACACAGGAGAGCTGACAGATCCTCTATACTACACCACACAGGAGAGCTGACAGATCCTCTATACTACACCACACAGGAGAGCTGACAGATCCTCTATACTACACCACACAGGAGAGCTGACAGATCCTCTATACTACACCACACAGGAGAGCTGACAGATCCTCTATACTACACCACACAGGAGAGCTGACAGATCCTCTATACTACACCACACAGGAGAGCTGACAGATCCTCTATACTACACCACACAGGAGAGCTGACAGATCCTCTATACTACACCACACAGGAGAGCTGACAGATCCTCTATACTACACCACACAGGAGAGCTGACAGATCCTCTATACTACACCACACAGGAGAGCTGACAGATCCTCTATACTACACCACACAGGAGAGCTGACAGATCCTCTATACTACACCACACAGGAGAGCTGACAGATCCTCTATACTACACCACACAGGAGAGCTGACAGATCCTCTATACTACACCACACAGGAGAGCTGACAGATCCTCTATACTACACCACACAGGAGAGCTGACAGATCCTCTATACTACACCACACAGGAGAGCTGACAGATCCTCTATACTACACCACACAGGAGAGCTGACAGATCCTCTATACTACACCACACAGGAGAGCTGACAGATCCTCTATACTACACCACACAGGAGAGCTGACAGATCCTCTATACTACACCACACAGGAGAGCTGACAGATCCTCTATACTACACCACACAGGAGAGCTGACAGATCCTCTATACTACACCACACAGGAGAGCTGACAGATCCTCTATACTACACCACACAGGAGAGCCGACAGATCCTCTATACTACACCACACAGGAGAGCTGACAGATCCTCTATACTACACCACACAGGAGAGCTGACAGATCCTCTATACTACACCACACAGGAGAGCTGACAGATCCTCTATACTACACCACACAGGAGAGCTGACAGATCCTCTATACTACACCACACAGGAGAGCCGACAGATCCTCTATACTACACCACACAGGAGAGCTGACAGATCCTCTATACTACACCACACAGGAGAGCTGACAGATCCTCTATACTACACCACACAGGAGAGCTGACAGATCCTCTATACTACACCACACAGGAGAGCTGACAGATCCTCTATACTACACCACACAGGAGAGCTGACAGATCCTCTATACTACACCACACAGGAGAGCTGACAGATCCTCTATACTACACCACACAGGAGAGCTGACAGATCCTCTATACTACACCACACAGGAGAGCTGACAGATCCTCTATACTACACCACACAGGAGAGCTGACAGATCCTCTATACTACACCACACAGGAGAGCTGACAGATCCTCTATACTACACCACACAGGAGAGCTGACAGATCCTCTATACTACACCACACAGGAGAGCTGACAGATCCTCTATACTACACCACACAGGAGAGCTGACAGATCCTCTATACTACACCACACAGGAGAGCTGACAGATCCTCTATACTACACCACACAGGAGAGCTGACAGATCCTCTATACTACACCACACAGGAGAGCTGACAGATCCTCTATACTACACCACACAGGAGAGCTGACAGATCCTCTATACTACACCACACAGGAGAGCTGACAGATCCTCTATACTACACCACACAGGAGAGCTGACAGATCCTCTATACTACACCACACAGGAGAGCTGACAGATCCTCTATACTACACCACACAGGAGAGCTGACAGATCCTCTATACTACACCACACAGGAGAGCTGACAGATCCTCTATACTACACCACACAGGAGAGCTGACAGATCCTCTATACTACACCACACAGGAGAGCTGACAGATCCTCTATACTACACCACACAGGAGAGCTGACAGATCCTCTATACTACACCACACAGGAGAGCTGACAGATCCTCTATACTACACCACACAGGAGAGCTGACAGATCCTCTATACTACACCACACAGGAGAGCTGACAGATCCTCTATACTACACCACACAGGAGAGCTGACAGATCCTCTATACTACACCACACAGGAGAGCTGACAGATCCTCTATACTACACCACACAGGAGAGCTGACAGATCCTCTATACTACACCACACAGGAGAGCTGACAGATCCTCTATACTACACCACACAGGAGAGCTGACAGATCCTCTATACTACACCACACAGGAGAGCTGACAGATCCTCTATACTACACCACACAGGAGAGCCGACAGATCCTCTATACTACACCACACAGGAGAGCTGACAGATCCTCTATACTACACCACACAGGAGAGCTGACAGATCCTCTATACTACACCACACAGGAGAGCTGACAGATCCTCTATACTACACCACAGAGGAGAGCTGACAGATCCTCTATACTACACCACACAGGAGAGCTGACAGATCCTCTATACTGCACCACACAGGAGAGCTGACAGATCCTCTATACTACACCGCACCAAATAACAGAATTCAAGGACATATAACTGACTTGGCATTATATCTATAATACCAGTGTTTTGGATTAGAACCACTTAACCTCATGACAATTTATCGGCAGCTTATTTTTTTACATACAGCCTTGAGTATATTTTTTGTGTTCTCCTTTTATTCACGTTGACATGAACAGCTGCCACAGAAGAACCGTTCCAGAAGAAGTCCAGATTTCTAATGTTACAATGACACGGTCTTTGCCCTTGAGGAATACATGCAATTTGATTTGGTTTTCAATTGACCTCAGCCATAGCAGACAGTAAAAATAAAACACTTTTATCATCGAGCAAGGCACGTATGATGTCGTAACCGGGACCCCCACGGCCATTTCTTTATTGAATAAAACAATGAGGCGCCCCGTATCTTTTCTCTCTGTGACACAACCAATGAGAATAGACTTCCTTATACCTACAAGCCCAAAAGAGGCCACTTATCTGCCCCCTGGCAACCCACAGTTCCATTACTAGTGAATACATTAGCTATTTATTACAAATTAAATGACTGGAGGCAAATACATTTCACAGACCCAAATGTAAAGCCTCAAAGATCCATTTAAATCCAAATATTTTCAATGAATAAAAAAAGCTCCACCATGACGCGCAACAAGCAGGTACAATGCCCCGTGCTATGTGCATTTCTCAGCTACTAGAGAAAATCCTAGACAACCGCCAAACTCACAGCTGTTTCTATTGAAAACTGCGCATACAACTGTAAAATGGTCAAATCACGTGTTTCCCTATTAAAAAGGAGGTGAATAAACTATACATATAATGATATAATAGGCCATACAGATCACGGAATTGTCTCAAAATTTGCAGTCGAGTCCCATCCTTCCGCCAACCAGCCAATATGAGGAGTAACCGCCACATGCAGCATGGACAGCAGCTAGACCCGGAGTGACTCCATAAGGTCCTCGTAGGTTGTCACAGGTATCTGGAGCCATGCTGACTGCAACCTACAGCCGCTGGAGGGGACATAGGGGAGAATCCAAAGAGCAAACACGACAATCATCTCACAGATGCTCAATTGGGTTCAGGTCTGGGGAATTAGAGGGCCAGGGTAGTATCGGGACACTTTGGTTATGCTCTTCCAACCAATGTCGAACATTTCGAGCCGTGTGACATGTCGCATTGTCTTGCTGGATGATTATATCCGACCCAGAGAAGACAATCAGCATGTATGGGTGTACGTGGTGTGCAAGGATGGATTCATACCCAAATCGGTGCCTTCCAAATGGATCAGCTGCCCAGAGAATGCCAGGAAAACCTTCTCCGGACCATAAGACTGTACCCACCAGCTTGTGTTCCTCTAGGGCAGGGATGGGCAAACTCGGCCCCCCAGCTGTTGTAAAACTACAATTCCCACCATGCCCTGCTGCAGGCTGATAGCTGTAAGCAGTCTTTGCATGCTGGGAGTTGTAGTTTTGCAACACCCGGAGGGCCGAGTTTGCCCACTGTAGTGTGTCAGTCCACCCTCCTAGCCGACGGTCACTTATCACATCAATGGCACGTGGTACATTTTCCACGTCGTTTATTCACAATGGTGACATTTGTCCACGCACCATACACTTTCGCCACAGCAGCACAAAAATAGTTCACAAACTGCGCAGTTTCAGGAATACTGCCACCCGCGGCCCAAAATCCAATGATCGTCCCTTCCTGTAACTCTGATACATCGCTCATTTTAGGTATGATAGCAACGAGAGATATGTGTGCAGACTATCACACACCTTATATACCCACCGAGACACCTCAGCACATGTGACTTCCTTCATGAGCTACACGCTGCCTACTTCTAAAGTAGGAAGTGGTCAGAACAATGGGACCTAACTGTAAAAAATAAGTAATTTTTCAAATAGCCTAGATTAAAAATATCCAACCTCCTTTTTGTATGCAGCTCCCATGCAGATCTACATGTTTCCATGGTTATAGACTACAAAAAAAAACAAAAAACACAGTCATATTCCCTTCTATTTGTCCATACATGTAAGCTAGCTAGAAGTAGGGAAAACATAAAAGTTAAGTATAGATCAGAGTACACGCAGGATTTGTTTGTAGTCTGATGTCATACACTGTAAAGACACATCAGTCTGCATGGGAGCTGTAAACATAAAATGGTAGAATTTTTGTGATCAAGACTATTTACAAAGCTTGTATTTGATGAAATATTAAAGTTTTTTTTTTTTCCCGGGAGTCACTAGTGTGTACGACCTGATGAAAGACTCATCCTTACCTGCTGCTCGGCACTCCGGTCCGGCATCCAGGCTCCGGTCAGCCATCTTCCAGTCCCTGGCTTTTTTACTTCTGGCCAGGGTATGGACATGGTCACCTGCACCTCCTGACTGGCTTCAGCATTGTCGTGTCCCCAAGCAGCAGATGACCCAGTAGTGATGTAGCACTTGAGGACATGTCACTGCTGAATCTGGTCATTGGCTGCAGCAGCGCAGGCGACCATGATCAGATCCCAGCTAGCTGTAAACAAGCCTGGGACCAGAAGATGGTTGAACATGATCCAGGGTTCAGGACTGACGTGGCGGTGAACAGGTAACATTAGCTTGTACATGCTAGGGTCCTTAAAGGGGTATTCCCATCACAATGATCACTGTTAAATCTGTTAATGATTTGACAGTGATCATTTTTGTAAATACATCTTATTACCCAATTCCCACCCTTTTTGAGAAAATTAGTCCCCTCTTACATGATTGTTGTCTTTTGTCTCCCCTGGTTACGGCCACCTCTCGCCTGTCGAATCCCGTGGCCGCACTTGAGCAGAAGACTGAAGATTTTCTCCCGGCTGGGCCGCACGATGTCCTGAACGCGCACGCGCCATGATGACTTCTTCCTGGCCATTATAGTACAGAGCCGCGAATGCGCATGCCGGTTCTGTACTATACAGGCATGGAATAAGTCACCGTTATAAGACAGCGCGGCCCGGCCGGGAGAAGACGTCAATCAAGCTGACTGAGCCCGCCCAGCCGAATGCAGGAAGTAAACGTCACGCTCGCCGCAGGTAAGTATGAAAACTGTTGATGGGACAACCCCTTTAAGTATATAGTTAAGATTCCCAGAAAACTAATTTAAGGAATGTTCTCCTGACACAGGCATAACAGACCAATTATTTTCGAAGCAAAACTATTAATGAGGCCAGAACATAATGATTTCTTTTTACTTCCAATGCACAACTTTCCTTCCAATATGAATTATTTCCATGTATACAGGCTGTAACTCTTTGGAAACCCCTTCAAGTGAGTCACGAAGACTCAGGGGGCATGCAAACAATAGCAGTGCCGAGAATTGCCATTCTGTCACAGATGTTACGGCTTCCAGCGTATTTTTATAGAATAGCTGTCAATTAATCAGTTCTGAACATTTCAGGGCTCGAGTGACAGACGTCATCCAGCAGTGAAATAGAACCTTTACTCTTTGCACGCTGTATCCATTTTTATGTAAGCGCGGCCGTAGACCCTGCAGCAAATGGAACGATATTCATCGTGGTCTGGATATGGCACCATGATAAAACCGCCTAATAACTTGGCCGTATTTCATTTAGTCAAAGAGCATCGATCGATCCTCGTAAACCATTCTTCTTTGTCCAGAATGTTCTCTGAAGAAGCCGCATTTGTTCGGACGCATAATTTCTCTCATTTTACAGGGAAAGTATATTGGGTCTTTGATAAAAGTGTGTTAAATTCAATTACATTGTTACAGTAGTTGAAAGTGCTTTTACTTATAGTACAAGAGCGACATCTGACATGGATCCAGAATATGGCGCCACCGGCCTGCACTAGGCCCATACTGTACCCACATTTATAAGGAGTGTGCGGGTACCTTAACCCATTGCACACTATCTCTGTGCACAAATCAATGGTGAGACAATTTCCCAGGAACTGACAGAATACCTTTAAAGGGTTTCTCCACTTTGGACAATTTCTATTTGTTAGAAAGGTCTCATGACGATACACTTATTACAAAGTGGGGGCTAAGATATGCCCCCCAATGTCTGATAGATGTGGATCTCACTTCTGGGACCAACACCTAGCCTTCGAATAGAGCCCGCAAAGTGCAGGAGGACGCACTGCACATGAGTGGCTGACCTCCTTATATTTCTATGGGAGTGCCGAAAATAACTGTGTGCAAGCTTGGCCCTGTAGAAGTGAATGGTGCAGTGGCTACGCTTGCGCGGTGCGCTTCCCATTCATTTCAATGGGACTGCCGCTCGGCTGTTTTTAGCAGTCCCGCAGAAATGAATGGAGGGCGGCGTGGTGCACCCTCCTGCACTTTGCAGGCTCCATTCTAAGGTTAGGTGTGAGACCAACACCTATCAGACATTGGCAATATTCTAGCAATATGACTCCAATGTTCAAGGGGACAACCCTTTTAAGTCTGGTTTAGGGGTCATCTTGATCTTACTGTAAGGATCCTATCCTCCATATCTTCTCATGATTTTTCTTTAGTGTACTTTATATTATGCGACCAACCAAATGTTGTTAAGGGTGGCTTTACACTTTTTGATACTGTGTATAATTCCTGTAATTACGACTGCCGTTTTCGAGTACCACGATGTACGTATAAAAGAATCCTGTCTTTGATAAACTTAACACAGGACTGAATTTGTCCTGCTACAACATCTGAGGAAGGAGAGGGGTCGTGTCCTCTCTGAACTCAGACAAACAAACTTTCACACGGCTTATCTGTAAACTAATTAAGGACTCTTTCTCCAGGACCCTTCCTCTGTCTGTCTGTTGTTTATTACTGCACCTCTCTGTTCTTTCCTGTGTGTATCCATATTTTTTTAGAGATTTTTTCATTTCTGGTCTGAAGAAGAGACCTTAAAAGCTTGCCTTATAACATCATTTTTTAGTTAGCCATTACAATATGTTATATTGTTTCTTTATTTGAGAGCATCGAGAAAGGTTCCTGTACAACTGATTCAATCACAAGACCATAAGAACATGCTATCTACATACACTCGCTCAATGGTCTTGACAAGGAACCAGGATGCGGACTTTATAGTGGTTCTTAAGCACTTAGAGACCGGCAAACACGCTCTAAGTGATTGCTACATTTCCTGAACCGAACACTTCTCCTCTGAGAAGAACGCACAGCATCCCAATTTATGATGCTGTGCATTCCTGCCCTTCGGCGGGTCTACTGTACTGGACTCACGGCATTGTGAGTACAGTACAGTAGACTGCGGTCAGGCCGGTACTCACAGCACGATAAATCATTATGATGCTGTGAGATCATGTTACACGGAGCATGTTTCCGGGACAGAACACACTTGTGTGACATTAGCCTTAGGGCTCATGCACACGACCGTATTTTCCTTCCGCTTCCGTTCCAGTTTTTTTGCGGACCGTATGCAGAACCATTCACTTCAATGGGGCTGTAGAATATACAGAAGTTACTCCATGTGCATTCCGTTTCCGTTTGTCCGCATGGTCGTTCTGCAAAAAAGTACTGCATGTCCTATTATTGTCCGCAAATCACGGTCCGAGGCCCCATTCAAGTCAATGGGTCCGCAAAAAATACGGAACGCGCAAAGAACACATCCGTATGTCATCCGTATTTTGCGGATCCATACTGTAGAAATGCTCTGCCCAGCCCATATTGCTCATGTGTTTGGTGATCAATAAGTTAAGGTTTCAGTATATGATCCGCAAAAAACGGATAAAATACGGAAACTTAAGGACTTAAATTAGAGGAAAAAAAACTTCAGATACTGAACAATAGATCCGTGAAAAACGGACCGCAAAACAGCAACGGTCGTGTGCATGAGCCCTTACACTGATATGCCATCAATTTCTGACCAGTGGGGGTTTAACTTCAAGCAACCCCCACCCATCAGCACAAAGAAGGTGCCGTGGCGCAGCGACCTGTATGAGTGCACCTCTGTGCCCTTGTAAATGTAGAGGTTGCAAGCTTTGCAGCAGAACTGTGGCCGCAATATTGTTCGGATCAGCAGTGGTACCGAAAGGCAGAACCCACCGGCCAAATATTTATGGCCTATTCTAAGGATGCTTTCAAAAACCCTTATATAGATTTTCCCATGTCTGCTGATCACAATGTAATTTGGATCCTTAAATCAAAGGTGTCCGCCACAATTGGACTGTACAGTGCCGAGCCGCAGAATGTTATGCCTCAAGGTGCATTTAGATGGCCCGAGACTCGGGCAGGTTATTGGGAACGAACGTTCCTGCGGACGGTCATTCCCAACAATCTGCCCATCAGGTGCTCGTTCATTAGTGATCCCGTCGCTCATGTAGGCACCACCGATCCTGACTTCTGGGCAGCAGATTGTGCGGTCTAAACAGCGATCTGAATCTGTATGAGGGATCGCAATATCGATCCCTCGTCCTCATACTGTGAAGGAGATCGCTGCATTTAATTGTGTCTCCTTCACCGAATGAGCAGCCGACTGTCGGGCAGGAACTCTTTCCTTCTGCTCAGTCGGCCCGTCTAAATCCAGCCATGTAAAGCCAACATAGGATTTGCAGGGAACTGTTCATGTTCCTTTGCAAATTCCCAGTTATGAAGAAAACTAAAACATTGTCCCAGAGAACAGACACGGGGCTGTTCTTTAACTAAACAGTTGATAACTTTTTCCAAACATATCAGCGGACACAGGAACTGTCTTCATCATCACTTACATGTTTTTGAGCAAAAAAGGCTGAAAGATTCTGACAGCCCCAAAATGTCACGATAAATGATGTTCCCTGTCGCTTCCTGCCTGATTCTGGTTGCTTCAAGCCATTGATCAATGGGAAAGTATTAAGTGTTCAGCCTCTAAATGTAAAAGAGTGTTTTTATTCACTGACAGCAAGCAGACATAATGAAAATAATAAGGCGGAGAAACAAAGTATTTTAGGAAGCTGCACAACTTTTCATGATTTTTTTTTTACACATTACACAAGAGTTTTAGCAACTGCTACAAGGTGCATGGACTTTAGGCGCTGTTCACACTAGCAGAGTCATGAGAGTAATGCAGAATCTATGCTGATGTATACTACTGAATTTAGACAGACCACATTAGAGTTTCGGGTTTGCATCAACATCCTTTAAAATAATCATTTATGGAGGTCGCTGTAATTTCGCAATGTATTTCTTTTATCTTTATTGCTCCTATCTCCCGTTCTGGCTGCAGTCACATGACCATGTCCGTGCAGTTTTCTTACTTCCTGTGATGTTATGTCCTTGGGCGGGGCAGCAATAGGGGAGTGTCTATGTAAATAGCTGGGTGGGAGGAGCTATAAACTAGCTGGGTGGTGGAGGAAGGAGAGGTGCATCCTGGGTTTGGTTGGATTCAGGAACAGGAAGTGCTCCATACAGGAAGGAAACAAACCAGAGGGATTGGTTAACATGGTGAAAACGGGTCAGGAGAGTCCAAACTGAAAATTAGCATTTCTGTTAAAAACCATAGTAATCCCAGAAAACCGCTGCAAGGTCATTGGTTTCCGGTATTTTTAAACGTCTGCTCTATTCTTACTGGTAAAAATAGCGGAAAAGCTTACGGAAATGCTGACCTCAGCCCTGAACATAGGGCTGGGGCTACACTGCGGCATACGTCACGTGACAATAAGTCTGTGACTTGTCTGCAACTTGATGTTGCACAACTACTTTAGAGCAGTGATTTGGATGTAAAAACAATACAAAGTCACAGAAAAGGTGAGTCGCATGTCGTACGCAACTTACTTTAAGGTCAATGAAATAAAAGTCACAAAATCTATCACATCAGGATTTGTGCGATTGTCACGTGCTGCACTGCGACACCATCGACAATCATTAAATCCTATGTCCCACAGCTTTTATGTCGCCTTTCACACTTGCGGCAGAGTGATCCGGCAATCTGCATGCAAACTAAAAGGATTTGAAGACAGATCCGGCTTGCAAATGCATTGCAAGAACGGATCCGTCTCTCCGCTTGTCATGCGGAGAGACGGATCTGTTATATTTTTTTTCACATTTTTACCGGTCTACGCATGCGGAAGCCAGACGGACGGAGCCAGCATTGCAGTATTTTAAATGCCGGATCCGGCACTAATACATTCCAATGGGAAAAAATGCCGGATCCAGCATGTGTTTCGGATTTTTGGACGGAGATAATACCGCAGCATGTACCACCGCAAGTACCCGTGCACTGCTGTGCTGCCGCTCCGTCCCCCATTGACTATAATGGGGTGTTGGGCAGAGCTATGGTGCAGCACGGCCGGAGATTGCCGCACTAAAAGTCCTGCATGTCCGACTTTTCAGTCCAGCGATCTTTGCTGTGCAGTGCCGTGCCGTAGCTCCGCCCCCGCCCCATTATAGTCAATGGGGACAGAGCGGCAGCACAGCAGTGCACGGGTACTTGCGGCAGGATGGATCAGTCCTCCCGCAAGTGTAAAAGTACCCTTAGCTAGCACATGGCCTGTTATTCTCCCGTACTCATATTTCACTACAAAAAATGGCACATCAAAAATAAATTGGGACATTTTATTATCCTCTCAGTCACACCCATGCTTTTCAGGACTGTCAAATAGGGTGTAAAAAGTGTCAAGAAACATGTTCTAAATGTGGGGTGCACCATGTACTTTGGTGGTGATTTTTGCTTAGTGAATCACCTCCAGTGAGTGAACCTGTTCACCAGGCTGAGACAGTCCTGACACAGCTAAGCTTTGCTTTTAATACGCAGAGTCTAACCTTGAAATGTATATTCTCCAGTGTACTGTACATAATGTACTCTGGTGACGTCTGCGCTTCTGTCTACGGACGTAACGTTCATCCATAAGAGGCAATGTAATGTTATCTTGTGCTGGGCAAATTAAGTCAATTTTACATGAATCAATTACATTTTCCAGCACTATATCAGAGCCTATATTTCTGCCTTTTTGTGGCCTCTTCTCTTACATCTGCCTGTTAAATCTCAGATCTCCGAAATCTTAATTGGGTGGGTAGTTAGAGAAGATGAAAAGTGACTTACCCAGTCTATTCGATCGGATGGACCAGCCAATTATTCCTCCTAAGCATGAAGCGGTCATGACCCCTTCGGCCACAGTCAGGCTCAGGGAAACTCTTGAACATTACATGTGTCTAGTATTGAAACACAGTCTTATTCAACTTAAAGGGGGTTTCTAGGAATAACTAAACATGGCGGCGTTCTATCAAAAGCAGCAGCAACCTGTCCTCAGGCGGTGTCTGGAACTGCTCAGATCCAATAAAGTGAATGATGCTGATATTCAATTCCACGCAACCTGTGGACAAGTGAGGTGCATTTTTTGGAAGTAAACAGACGTTTTTCTCATTTTTGACACCACCTTTAATAAGACTGTGTTGCAGTTCCTACATAGTACAGGTGGCACCATGTAGGAGAAATGCTCAAAGCTGCGCTGTCTACCCTTGTAGCCTCTGTCTCAGCAGGGGCGGACTGGCCATAGACCCTACAGGGAAATTTCCTGGTGGGCCTATATCCAAAGGGCCACCCAAGCCCTTCTCACGGCTGCTGCCCGGGTGCATAACGATCTGATGCTCTCAGCATTAAATAATGCTAGGAGCATCAGTTACTTATGGCCCCTGGCTGCAATCCATAGGTGCCATCCTGAAATCAACTGTATCACGGTCTTCAGGACAGCGATACAGTTGAATACTTCGATGCGGGCGGCAGTAGTTTATGCTTCACTGTGGTATTTGGTTCTGCTCGGACGGTATTTTGGGCTGCACTAAGGTACTGCTGGCCCCTGCCTACTTTGGTTGTCTTTGTCTACTTCTATCAATCTGTATCCGCCTACGACATGGGGCCACTTTAAATTTCCCAGTCCGCCCCTGGATCTAAGGGTCACTGGGTCCCACAGGTGTGACCGCCTGATGTAATATCCCAGCAATATGCCGTTCTTATGGATTCCCCGAATACACCTTTTGACTTTGCATAAATCAGTAGCACATTTAAATAAATTAAACTTTGTAATATACCTAATTTAAGGGAAATGGTATCATACTAAAGTAAATTCGAAGACCACCAGAAGGGAGGAGGAGGCTTATGCAGCTGCAGCTTCTCACTCGGGGTACTAGTAAAACAGCCAAATTGGGAGGGAGAAGGAAGAATGAGAGGAGGAAAACAGGAAGTTTCAGAACAGTACAGCTCTCACATCACAGAAACACTGCGTCCAAAAAGACAAAGCACAACATGGCCGACTTCGGACAGTATATCACAAATGTTCGATTTTTATTACTGGTTCAGGAGGTTTCAAAATACCCCCGTTTAACTTGAATCGACAGAAAAGCAATGATACAGGTCAAGTTGGGTTCAAATGGAGCTCGAGGCAGTTTGTCTGGTTGTTCCATCTGCTAGATGGAGACTTCTCATGTCTCCTTAGTACCATATATAGTACCGGAAGAAAGTATCCCCCTCCTCAGGCTTGGCTGTACGCTCACACACAACTCCATCGATCATGATACTCTTCGGCAAAGAAGGATGAGATAAAAGTGCAGGGTCCACATGTGACAAATAGCTGCCAAATGTGACTCTACTAAATACAAACAGGAAGCGGGGGCTCGTTATCCCTTCAATCATCGGTAATGGATCCAGATCACTTTGTAGATATTTGAATACTGCTTTTGTCGAGCGTCAAAAAGCAAAATAAGATCCCATGTGATTGAGTGAAAGGATACTGCTTATGGGAACCTTATAATGCCCATATAATTCTGCAGGATAGATGTGCCATGTCTGATGCCTGGGTACTGCACTCGGCCTCATGGATCTGGGTGGTTTGAATCTGGTATATGCCACCCATAGAGATCTAAGGGCCCATAGTGTACCTCCGATTCTATACAGAGGCACATTGAGGTTTTTCTCTCAGATATACTGAAACCTTGATAAGAGTTACTGCTTCGTCCTTACCAATAACCCTCCCCATCTGTGCAGGTCTATTGGCAAATCCGCTGCACATCCATGGCAAAAATCAAGATGCAGATTTCTGACTTTTGTCAATACACATCAGATTCTCCATAGGAAAATCCTTGATGTGTGAACATACCCTAAGGTTTATTAAGTCTAGGTTCCTGAAGGGGCTCTCTGTGGCTTGCAGTACATGTAATATGGCGGACAATGGAGCATGCAAACTTGCAGATTTTACATGGGAGAAAAGTTCAGGCCCATAGATCTCTCTGGGTACCACATTACGGGTATGTACCAGACAGATTCACCATCCATCTACACTGACGAGAAAAGGGTAACGATGTTTTGCACTTTTGACTTTCAGGCTCCATATCTCACCATCCACTACAGCTTTGAACATGAGACTCCTATCATTTTATAGACAATCATCCTGGCTATCTCGTACATAAATTGGACAGATATTTAGCATATGATTAGTCATGCAGATTCTTGTCATGTGACTGCTTTGTTACTGTTTTGCACTTAAAATTCAGAATTTATAATTTTTATTATTTTGTTAGTAAATCCACCTTTGGATTTCTGCACTGTCTGAATCCTTCTGGGCATGCTCTCAATCAGCATGGCTCACCAAAATCTGTACCCAGGTCTTTTCTATACGTTCCCAATGTTGGTGCAGACTGGTCGACTCACTTGGGTACGAATACAGCTTTTTCTTCAACTCTACCCACAAGTGTTCCATTGGGTTGGGCTCTGGGGACTGTGGAGGCCAATCCAGCTCCTCTACTTCATTGTCACTAAACCATTTCTTTGCCAATCTCGACGTATGGTTCGGGTGGTTGTCCTGCTGGAACACTATGTCGTCCTTTTCATACCCATAGTACTCGAGTGTACGAAGCAACTCATCTTGTAGGTTACTCATATATAGCTCAGCATTGAGACCACCATCGATCCTGGTCAAGTATCCAACGCCTTTGGCTGTGAAACAACCCCATATCTTCAGGCTTCCTCCACCAAACTTGACAGTTCCTTCCGTTTCTCGATTTGTTGGGCCCTTTTCCTTCGTTTCTTCCAGACCATTTGCTCCCATCAGAGCCCAGTCTATTGACTTTCATCTCATCGCTCCAAATCACCCATTTCCAATTGTCCACTGTTCGTACTTTTTTGCAAACTCGAGCCGACGCTTCTTATGACGATATTAAAGTTAAAGCTTCTTCACGTTTTTTCAGGCCACCATTCCAGACTTGTGTAATGCTCGTCACACGGTGCTTGCATGGACGTCTATGACGAAGCATACAAGCCACCTCCACTGCCGTGTTTGTCGTGCCAGAACTGATAGACCTTTGCGATGAGCCGACTTGTTGACTCCGATATTTTGCCTGGACATCCACCTCTTGGCTTTGGAATGGATGGACGGATTTCATTTCCCATTTTTCCAACTGTCATGGCCTCACATGATGCAGTTTGGCAATTTTCTTGGCCGGCATACCGCTATCGATGAGCTCCTGGCAGCTACTTATGGCGGCTCCTGGATTCGGACCAGTGACCTTTCACGTGGGAATCACCCTAATAACACACTGAGCTATTAGGGAATGTGAGAACAGGTTGTAATGTGTAATGTACAAAAACAAAAAGATTGTTCCACCATCGGCAGAAAAACAGTAACAATGCAGTTACATGACAAGAATCTGCAGGACTAATCATATGCTAAATAGCTGCAAGTCCAATGTATGTATGAGATAGCCAAGATGACTGTCTATAAAATAATGTTAGTCTCACATTCGTGTAGTGGATGGTGAGATATGGAGCCTGAAAGTCAAAAGTTCAAAACACTGTTACCCTTTTGCTCGTCAGTGTATGTGCAGCAGCCCTTAGCAGAAGAAGACGGTCACGCAACAGCCCAAAGTATTTCAGGAATCAAAGCAACCCAGTGACCTGCTTACTCATGTGATTATACGTGGACAAAGGTACATGTGACGGAGCAGCGTCATAGTGTCAGGAGCACACAGGTAAATGATGGAAAGATCAGGTTCCACCAACAGAACCGAGGAACATCGAGGATCCATCACCCTGCCCAGTGGTGTAGCTAACGGATCATGGGCCCTGGTGAAAGAGTTCAGCTTGGGCCCCCCTTCCCTCAGTGCTTTGTGTGTCTTCTTATGTGGTACAAGGGTCTTTGGGCCCCCTCAGTCTCCTGGGCCTGGTAGCGACTGCTACCTCTGCACCCCCTATAGCTACGCCCATGACCCTGCCGTTCCGTAGCTCAGCCGAACTACTTTATTTTTGCTTTATAAGAAGTATTAGACTCTCAGATGTGCATGAGCAGTCACTGGGGGCAGTTACATCCTTTCTGGCACATCTGATTATAATATTTCCCTGCAAACAATGTACTTTAACATCCCAGACAAAATGATATGTTACTGTTGTCCTGGGACCATAAGCCTGATCATTAAGGCTTCTCCCACTTATGAATTAGAAAAGGGAAATTGCATTCCTGCTGTATTTCTCTGCATCGCTTCACCAAACATGGTGATAAAAAGTGTTTCTTGTTTAGTGTTGTGTGAACAGACGCAGTCTGATAAAATGTTCTCCGACGCTGCTGCCCACAACAAGAAGAGAGGGAAAAAGAACTATTACAATAACACTCAAATGTGCATGGAGACAGATCTATGTGGGGACACGTCGAAGATGGAAGTGCAATTCATCTAAGGGCCCTTTCACACTGGCGTTTTTGTTTTCCGGCATAGAGATCCGTCGTCGGGTCTCTATGCCGGAAAAATCCTGATCAGGATCATCCCCATGCATTCTGAATGGAGAGAAATCCGTTCAGGATGCATCAGGATGACTTCAGTTCAGGACCGGAACGTGTTTTGGACGCAGCAAATACCGCAGCATGCTGCGCTTTTTGTTCCGTTCAAAAATCCGGAACACTTGCCGCAAGGCCGGATCCGGAATTAATGCCCATTGAAAGGCATTAATCCGGATCCGGCCTTAAGCTAAACGTCGTTTCGGCGCATTGCCGGATCCGACATTTAGCTTTTTCTGACTGGTTACCATGGCAGCCAGGACGCTAAAGTCCTGGTTACCATGGTACAATGTAGCGGGGAGCGGCATACTTACATTCCGTGCGGCTCCCGGGATGCTCCAGGATGACGTCATGGCGCCCCAGTGCATAGATCACGTGATCGCATGGATCACGTGATCCATGCGCATGGGGCGCTCTGACGTCATTCTGGAGCGCCCCGGGAGCCGCACGGATGGTAAGTATACCGCTCCCCCACTCCCCGCTCCTACTATGGCAACCAGGACGCTAGTAGCGTCCTGGCTGCCATAGTAACCTGAAAGCAATTCGAAGACTGATCAGGATCCTGATCAGTCTTCTAATGCTTCAGGCGACTTGCGTTCTGACGGATCCTCAGAACGCAAGTGTGAAAGGACCCTAAGCGATGAGGCTGGGTGCAGAGTGCAAAATAATTCACCTGATGCGGTTTGTCCTTTCTCATTGCCTACGCGAGATTGAAATGGAAATCTAAAGATGGGCACACACATTAGATAATTGCCAGCGATTATTTTAACATGCATGACTGTTCCTGGGAGATAATCGTCACAAAACGCACCGGAAGGAAATGATCTCCTCTAGCTATGGCATTGGCAATGAATATGAATACAAGACCAACAGAGCTTTAAAGGGGTGTTCCGAGTTTTTTTTTATAAACTGGCACAGAGGAGGCAGCCTTAGAAAATAAACCACAAAAACCTCACTCACCTTATTAAATGTCCAATGATGACATCATATCCATCGTTCACGTGGCTGCCAACCACTAGCCTCAGAGGTCACTTTCCATTCATCCACATGTGGTCACTGCAGACAGCGAATGGCTTGTGACCGCTGCAGGCCCAGTGAGGACTGGAGAGGCAGGGTCCACAGCCTAGGCACTGGAGCAGTAGGACAAAACGTTTTTTTTTTTGTGTATTTTACATAGCCCCTGCTCTTTGCTAATATTTTAAAAATCTTGGAAAATACCTTTAAGGGCCCATTCCACCGTGTTGTGGCCCGCAAAACATGGGCACCGGTCATGTGAATTCCGCATCGCCGTGAGGACCCGCTGACTTCAATGGGTCCGCAATCGGCGAGATATGGTGAAAGATAAGACACAACCTTTTGTGGAGAGGAGGCACGGACATGGAAGCCCACAGAAGGGCTTCTGTGTATTTCCGCCAATGGTTGCACACCACAAGTTCCCTACCCACATTTGTTTGCAGGGCACTTGCCATGCTCTTAAGCACATTTTGCTGCCTTTTGCAGCCCTCTAGCCCTTTCCATGACATTTTTAGAGCCATTTTAGTGCCCAAAAGTTTGGGTTCCCATTGACTTCAATGGGGTTCAGGGTAAAGTTCAGATCACAAACCCGAAATTTTTTGTGAAGTTTGTCCGAACCCGAACTTCCAAGTGTCTGCTCAACTCTAAGGCCGCACCACGGCCCTGTGAATGGACCCTTAGATGAATGGACTTCATTTTGAAGGGGTATTCTCACCTTTTTTACGTGGTATTCTCACACAGTTTTAAAAAGGTATTCTCATCCACAGCCCCCAGAATGTGCCATGAATGCCACAAGGACTTTTGGTGAAGACGTTCCTGCAGACTTGAGAAAGGAGTCCTTGAACTCCGAAACACGTTGTCGGTTTCTTCGAGGCTCTAATGAAGCAGTTACCGTATAACTATTCTGGTCGCGTTTTCGCACCAAGAGATGTCCCTGTCTAGGTGAGTCTGAAGACCACATCCACCATGGTCTCCAAAAGGACAACCAGAGGACCTTTGGAAGCAGCTTTTCATATAAATGGGGGAAACGTGACATAACTGAAGATTCAATACAAAAACAGTCAAACAAAAGAACATTTGCAAACGTCCTATGAATATTTAAACTGCGACGTGTTGTTAAAAGCAGAACTTTAATGTCTTCCTGGAGATTAAAATACCTGTCTTTTGCATCAGCGGCTTTACCTTCAGGACGTGTGTTATATGGAGAATGGTGGTTCCAGAAACCTGCGTTACATTTCTAACAACACAGAGCGATTTTGGCTGTGATCGCATGAGTCTGGTTCTGCCTGTCGGAGTAGAGGGCAGGTCTGTGCCGAATCTGACATAACTGGATAATTCATCAAGATAATAACCTGTTGTGTTAAGATCACATTTACAGAAAGCTTACAGAATGTGAATGCCATAGGGTTTCACTGTATATACCGTATATAGATGGACAGACTATAAATACTGTAGATAGATAGATAGATAGATAATAGATCGATCGATAGATAGATAGATAATAGATCGATAGATAGATACATAGATGGATAGATAGATGATAGATAGATAGATAGATGATAGATAGATAGATAGATAGATAATTGATAGATAGATAGATAGATACATAGATGGATAGATAGATAGAAAAAAATGTAAAGGATCGCACAGCAGGTTGCAAATTGAAAACTGGAGTGCCAGTGGCTGTGAGGACAGTCCCCTATGTCCGCAGAAATATAAAGAGAAAAATTCCACAGCACTTCCTTAAATAATGAAAAAAGGTTCTTCTTTATTTACCGGGTAAAAAGCATAAAAAAAAAGCATGGATAGATAGATAGATAGATAGATAGATAGATAATAGATATATATAGACGGACATAATATAAATACTGTAGATGGATAGATAATAGATATATAGAATATAAATACTGTAGATAGATGGATAGATAGATAATAGATACAGTAGATATGAGATAGATAGATAGATAGATAGATAGATAGATGATAGATAATAGATAGATAGATAGATAGATGATAGATAGATAGATAGATAGACAGACAGAATATAAATACTGTAGATAGATGGATAGATGGATAGATAATAGATTAGATAGATAGATAGATGGATAAATTAGGGAAGGTTATGACGACCTCTCGGTTGCTGCGGCTTTGTAGCAGCCTACTAGTTCTGAGATCTTTATTTATAACTTCAAAGAAATTCTACTTCAATAGGATTGCGCTGATTGAAGTAAAATCTATGCCATTAATGTCAATCTGGTCAAATAAAAAGCCGCTTTCTCAGATCTGTCAGTACTCACCGGGCGGCTGCAGGGCTGATGAAGTGGCCTCCTCTAGTTATTCAGTTGTCTGATAGGAATAAGCAAATGTTATAGTAGCATGTAAACGGTAATGGAAAAACG
This sequence comes from Bufotes viridis, assembly GCA_033119425.1. NCBI lineage: Eukaryota > Metazoa > Chordata > Amphibia > Anura > Bufonidae > Bufotes > Bufotes viridis. The sequence goes on from JAKVIS010001429.1 coordinate 27,047, forward strand.
CAGTCTCTCTCTGAACTGATAACCGGGTTCTTTTGTAAATGTAAGTGATTACCTGAACATTTATTGGTACCATAATGCTACACCTGCTGATTTTTCCATAGATGATGGCTAATGGGTGTTCGTATAAACGCTCGTTAGCGATCATCTTGCAGTCGATTACCTGATGAATGCTGCTCGATCATCGGGCAATCCAAATCTTTTGCCATGTTAAAAAATTATTGTGGTGTTTAAAAACGATCTGCCGCCGGCAAACCACTATACAGCATGGGGACGAGCGACGGCACAGTGATGGCAACTGCCGTGAGGGGATTGTCTGCTACATCAGGCTTAAGGCTACGTTCACACGACGACATTTGTCGCGCGACAAAAAGTCGCACTATTGTCGCGCGACAATTTTTATAATGGGAGTCTATGGTGTCGCATTGCGACATGCGACATGCTGCGACTGCGACACGACAGTTGGAAAAAATCCATCCCGGATGGGTTTTTCTGCAACTGTCGTGTCGCAGTCGCAGCATGTCGCATGTTGCAATGCGACACCATAGACTCCCATTATAAAAATTGTCGCGCGACAATAGTGCGACTTTTTGTCGCGCGACAAATGTTGCAGTAAAGTTGTGCCCTATTTGTCGCGCGACAATTGTCGTCGTGTGAACGTAGCCTAATGCTGACTGGGCAGAGAACACCTGAATTGCTCTGCCTGATCATAGAGAGAACTGTGCAGCCATACAACGTTTCTCTACCCCTCTCTGCCCTAATCTCTATGATCTGTGCCAGAGCCTGGAGAGAAGAGTTACCACCAGACTCCAGGTGTGCAGCATTAACCCTTACACTGCCCTCCACCAGGGATCTTAACATTAACCATTTCACTGCCCTAGACCTCCAGGGATCCTTAGATTAACTCCTTTGCTGCCCTAGACCACCCTACCAAGGAGCATACATCAACCCCTTCACCGCATTTATACAGACGTTAAACCCTTCAATGCCCTGGACCACCGGGTATACTGACATTTTCCACTTATACATATAACAATTACAGTGGGCAGCACTGGTGCCTTGCACTCGTGGGGTCCTGGCTTCAAATCGGACCAAGGACAACATCTGCATGGAGTCTGTATGTTCTCCCACACTCCAGAGACTTACTGATAGGGACCTCAGATAGTGAGCCCCATTGGGGACAGCTTGATGCTGATGTCCGTAAAGCGCTGTGGAATATAGTAGCGCTATAAGTGCATAAAATAAATAAAATTACAGGATAATGAATAATGATGATAGCAGTTGAAAGATTTTCATTGACATCCCCCCCACCCCCGATGATTTTTAGTTGCATAGATGCATTAACTATCTTAACATTCCTGGCTGGAGCATTAAAGGGATTCTGTCACGCCATTTGACCCTTCAGAGCTGCGGACATGCGTCCGCCGAATCTCCTCCTTGCTTCAGTGAGATCGCCGTAAATCTCGCGATGCGTGAGATTGCGCATGCGCAGTTGCCACATAGTGTTCCTTCCCTGTGCTGGCATCAGCCTCAGGGAAGGAACTGCGCATGCGCGATTTACTGCGATCTCACTGAAGCAAGGAGGAGATTCGGCGGACGCAGGCGGTGCTGGGCTCCTTCACATGGGGGCGTGGCTGGGCACCAGGAAGGTTAGTACCGCCCCTTGGGCACCTTCCCGGGTTAATTTGCATATCAATAAAATCATTTCTTAAAGAAAATAAAAGCACGCAGAGCTATTTTACTGAAATTAGAGCAGTGTTTCCCAACCAGTGTGCCTCCAGCTGTTGCAAAACTACAACTCCCAGCATACCTGGACAGCCTTTGGCTGTTCAGGCATGCTGGGTGTTGTAGTTTTGCAACAGCTGAAGGCACACTGGTTGGGAAACACTGAATTAGAGCATGCTTTGGGATTTCAAACCCATGATTGTACGGAAAAGCTGCAGATGTTACTCTTCGCAATGCAGAGAACCGCAGCACAACACCTGCATTTAAGGCTAGTTTCACACTAGCGGCAGGGCGGATCCGACAGCTTGTTCAGCCTGTCGGATCCGTCCTGCCGTCAGTGTGAAAATAGCCTAACACAGGCAGATTCTGCGCCAGAATCACCACAGATTTTCTACCACATCCCCCTAAGGCCCCGTTCATACATTCCTGATCACTGTCCACATCCTTAGCTTCATTTGCAAGCAGCAATGATTGCTGCTGAATGGGGATGAACAATCACAAATACGATTGTTCGTCCCGTCAAGTTTCATTAAGAGCTCATTATGCAACCATGATGCTCAATAAAGAATCCCGGGCTGGCAGAATTACCATCAGTAATAACGTCAATGAGCAATTGGTCTGCGGGCGTCCACACTGCGGGAAAGCCCATGTGACTCCGGAAGTAACGCAGTGCGGCTCCAGGGGCGAAGAGCTGTGTTTCATCCATTTCTGGCTTCTCATGGTTGTGGCCAAACTGGACAGTGAACCAGTTGTTCGACTCTTGACTGGATTTTTGAACGTCAGTAATTATCACCTTCAATGGTTCTTCTGATGAGCGAAACTGCACAAAGTCAAACGCTGTTAATCAGTACGACATTTTTTTAAAAAAATATTCAATTATATTTGCAAATGCTTCCAATTTTAGAGGGGACTTTCCATTAAGACAACTAATCCCCCATTTACAGGATAGTGGATGAGTGTCTGCTTGGCAGGGGTCTTAAAGGGGTTTTTCCAGGATTTTAATACTTATGATCTAGTCTCAGGACAGGTCATTAGTGTCTGATCGGTGGGGGTCCGGCACCCGGGATCCCGCTGATCAGCTCTTTGAGAAGGCACCAGCTCTCCTGTGAGCACCCTGTCCTTCTTGCAGCTCACCAAGCACAGCGCCGTACATTGTATAGTGGTTGTGCTTGGTATTGCACCCATTCACTTTTATGAGGCTGGGCGCGATACCAAGTACAACCGCTATACAACATCCGGCGCTGTGCTAGTAAGGCTTCGTTCACATCATAGTTCAGCCTTTCCGTTTAGGAGCAGAGCGGAAAGGACAGATTCGGCACATAACTGAGGCCAAGCGGAGCCTAAGGACCCTGTAGACTATAATGGGGTCCGTTATGTGTCCGCTCAGAAGATGATTTTAAAGTGGAGACAAAAGTCCTGCATCCAAAATCATCTTCTGAGCGGACATAGCGGACCCCATTATAGTCTATGAGGTCCTAAGGGCTCAGTTATGTGCCGAATCCGTCCTTTCCGCTCTCCTGCTCCGTGCTGAACGGTAATGTGAACGAGCTAGCTGCGAGAAGGCCAGGGTGCTCTCACAAGAGCGCGGCATCCTCAAACAGCTGATCTGCGAGGTCCCGGGTGTCGGACTCTCACCGATCAGATACAGATGGCCTATCCTGAGGATGGGTCATCAGTATCGAAATCTCGGAAAAACCCCTTTAAAGGCTCATGCACAGGAACGTATTTTGTTTCCGTGTCCATTTTTTTTTTTTTTGCGGACCGTACGCGGAACCATTCATAACCAGAAGTTACTCCGTGTGCATTCCCTTTCCGTATGTCCGTACTGCAAAAAAATAGAACATGTCCGCATTACAGACAAGGTTAGGACTGTTCTATTGGGGGCCAGCTGTTCCATTTTGCGGATCCGTGTTTTGCGGACCGCAAAATACATCCAGTTGTGTGCATGAGCCCTTAGGCGGAGCCCCCCGCCGATTATGAGGGCCATTACTCTCACGCATGTGTGGTACCGCTCGATTCAGTTCTAAGAGGCTGCCGGAGATGGCGAGCACTTGAATGCCCTGCAAACTAACAACGCGGGCCCCCTTTCCCAAGATCGGAGGGGGCCCCAGTGGTTGGAACCCCGCTGATCAGACACTTATCCCCTATGCTGTGGATAGGGAATAATCAGTCTTAAAGGGACACACTCTTTAAATGATGTTTTAAAGGGGTATTCCCAAAATAGACACAATTGCCACCTCTGGAACCCTAACCTCTAAGGAAAATGGGCGGGGGGTTCACTATTTGGCCCTTCAGGATGAATGTTCCCCCAAAGAAGTCAATGGAGAGGTGAACACATAGCTCTTTCTTTCAGGCTGTGTTCACACTGCATCAGTGGCATAAGAATCGCCATAGCAATGGCTATGGGGCCCTACGCCACTGGGGGCCGGGCCGCGGCTGAGTATTTTTATTCATATTTATGTAATGGTTAAATCTGTAAATAGCGGCAACCCAGGGGTAGTACTTACTAACTACTGTAGCGCACGTGGACTCCCCGGCAGCTTAATCCCTCCCTCCATCATTCATAAAGTGGGAGGAGCAGGCAGGAAGCGCATGACTGAGAGATTCAGCTGCCGGGGAGTCCGCGGCGCTACAGTAGCTAGTAGCTGGCAGCGTCCATACAGGGCCCGGCACTCCAGTCCTGAACGAGGACTAAAACGTGCACAGGAAGTCTGAGAGAATTGTGGTCACAATGTAAATACAGTCATGCACTTTGGGTAAAAATGTGGCAGATTTTCGGTTATGGCAACTGTTCAGGACTTTTGCAATAGTGATGACCTATCCTCAGGATATCTTATCAGTGGGGAGTCTGACTACCTGCACCCCCACCGATCAGCTGTTTCACGTAAATGGGCCTGAGCTGCAATACCAAATACAACCACTACACAATGTACATCGCTGTGTTCGGTATGAGGGGGCAGCACTCACTGATTAGCTGTACGGCGCTGTGCCGGTATGAGGAATGGGGGCAGCACTCACTGATCAGCTGTACGGTGCTGTGCTCGGTATGAGGAATGGGGCAGCACTCACTGATCAGCTGTACGGCGCTGTGCTCGGTATGAGGAATGGGGGCAGCACTCACTGATCAGCTGTGCGGCGCTGTGCTCGATATGAGGGGGCAGTGCTCACTGATCAGCTGTACGGCGCTGTGCTCGATATGAGGGGGCAGCGCTCAGTGATCAGCTGTACAGCGCTGTGCTCGGTATGAGGGGGCAGCGCTCACTGATCAGCTGTACGGCGCTGTGCTCGGTATGAGGAATGGGGCAGCACTCACTGATCAGCTGTACGGCGCTGTGCTCGGTATGAGGGGAGCAGCGCTCACTGATCAGCTGTACGGCGCTGTGCTCGGTATGAGGGGGGCAGCGCTCACTGATCAGCTGTACGGCGCTGTGCTCGGTATGAGGGGGCAGCGTCACTGATCAGCTGTACGCGCTGTGCTCGGTATGAGGAGGGGCAGCGCTCACTGATCAGCTGTACGCGCTGTGCTCGGTATGAGGGGGCAGCGCTCACTGATCAGCTGTACGGCGCTGTGCTCGGTATGAGGGGCAGCGCTCACTGATCAGAAGTGCGGCGCTGTGCTCGGTATGAGGAGGGCAGCGCTCACTGATCAGCTGTATGGCGCTGTGCTCGATATGAGGGGGCAGCGCTCACTGATCAGCTGTACGGCGCTGTGCTCGGTATGAGGGGGCAGCGCTCACTGATCAGCTGTACGGCGCTGTGCTCGGTTTGAGGGGGCAGCGCTCACTGATCAGCTGTACGGCGCTGTGCTCGGTATGAGGAATGGGGCAGCACTCACTGATCAGCTGTACGGCGCTGTGCTCGGTATGAGGGGAGCAGCGCTCACTGATCAGCTGTGCGGCGCTGTGCTCGGTATGAGGGGGCAGCGCTCACTGATCAGCTGTACGGCGCTGTGCTCGGTATGAGGGGGCAGCGCTCACTGATCAGCTGTACGCGCTGTGCTCGGTATGAGGAGGGCAGCGCTCACTGATCAGCTGTACGCGCTGTGCTCGGTATGAGGGGGCAGCGCTCACTGATCAGCTGTACGGCGCTGTGCTCGGTATGAGGGGGCAGCTCACTGATCAGAAGTACGGCGCTGTGCTCGGTATGAGGAGGGCAGCGCTCACTGATCAGCTGTACGGCGCTGTGCTTCGATATGAGGGGCAGCGCTCACTGATCAGCTGTACGGCGCTGTGCTCGGTATGAGGGGGCAGCACTCACTGATCAGCTTTGCGGCGCTGTGCTCGGTATGAGGGGGCAGCGCTCACTGATCAGCTGTACGGCGCTGTGCTCGGTATGAGGGGGCAGCGCTCACTGATCAGCTGTACGGCGCTGTGCTCGGTATGAGGAGGGCAGCGCTCACTGATCAGCTGTACGGCGCTGTGCTCGGTTTGAGGGGGCAGCTCACTGATCAGCTGTACGGCGCTGTGCTCGGTATGAGGGGGCAGCGCTCACTGATCAGTGAGTGCCCCTATACCGAGCACAGCGCCA
>JAKVIS010001430.1:0-34545 GCA_033119425.1 Bufotes viridis
TAGTTTATAGCTCCTCCCACCCGCTGCTTTCATAGACACTCCCCTATCACTGCCCCCCAACTCCCAGCTAGTTTATAGCTCCTCCCACCCAGCTAGTTACATAGACACTCCCCTATCACTGACAGACCCATGGACATTACATCACAGGAAATAAGAGCTGCATGGACATGGTCATGTGACCACAGCCTGGAACGGAAGTTAGGAGCAATAAGATAAAAGCTACCTTCATAAAGGATTATTTTAACGCATGTTCATGCAAACTGGAAAATCCCTTTAAAACAGTGGTTCATTTTCTTCATGGGTTTAGGTAAGGGGGCGGGGACTCTGTTTCTCCTTTTTGGCGTTTTTATTGTGCTTCTGTATTGATGCCATGTATGAGGGGAATATGACATGTTCTTATTTCTCATTCATTTTTCTATATTTTTTTCTAGTATTAATTAAAACGGAGTATTCTGGAGAGTACATAGTGAACGGGTCTTTTCCACTCCATGATCCATGGTGGACTGTCAATGTAAAAGTGAAACCGCATAAGTCCGAGTACATAGCCATAGGACTTCCATCATATGAACTGGAGGATGATCGCCTCGGAGAAGAATCCATCCTTCCACTGTTTCTTCAGCGATGCAATGTGCCTGAGGAGTTCAGGAAGGATTTCATGGACTGGCTACCCCAACACTCTACCGTTTCTTTTAGCATATTAAAGGAGCTGGCAAATGACTTTCAGATGGCAGAAGCCAAAAATATCCTCCCATACCTGGAAAATTCTAGTATGTGCGACTTTCTTTTATCTCTACTTGTAATGGCTGTGTAAATAGCAGGGGTCAGGGGTGGGCAACCTTGTAGACACAGAGCCAGAAAAAAAAAGCTACGACTACCGGGGGCCGCAAGCTATACATTTAACACTCAAGTCACTATATTGTTTCCCTATTAGACGCACCTAGGTTTTAGTGGACCCCCAATCCTCATTAGACCTAAGATAAGACCCCCAATCCTCATCAGACCTCCAAAATAAGACACCCGCCACGCCCGGATCAGACCCACACACCGCGCTCAGTTTAGGTTATCCCATGATTAATGTAAAAAGTGAAACTCAGACATCATATGGTACATGACAATATCTTTCTAACAAAGCTAGAACCGGCCCTGTACCTCACACGGATCCACAGATCTCCCCATTCATTGCTCCAATTGCTCTGTTAGATTTATATTAAGCTGGTGGCTCAAGTGGAGTGTCCTCTCTGCTGCAGCTCAGGGATTGTGTCCTAACTGCTGCAGCTCTCTGAGTTGGACAAAGAAATAAGAAAAAAAAACAGCAGGTGGCGCTGTACAGATATATTTTATTTAATGATTCAGTGCCTGTACTAAATTATTCAGACCAAGGTGCTGGTTTAAAAATTGTAGATTTTTATTGTTTTGTGGCAAAACCCCTTTAAATGGTTAGGATAGGTTGATAATAACAAATAATCATTACTAGCCTCACTGATCCCTGCTGTTGCCGTTGTGCTTTAGTCTGCACTGATCTCCACATCCTGGTGCCAGGGCTCGACACACAGCTAATGGCTTGGACTGTCCACCCCTTCCTCTAATTGATTTTGGCCATCATATGACTTTGCATTTTTCACTACTTTTCCCTGAACTCAGCTTCGCGGTGGGCAGATCCTAGGTGCTGTGATGTCAGCCAAACACTGCACACCTACACTAGAGGAGATGTCGCTCCATTATCTCTCTGTAGAACACTCCGAATGACATTATACAAGGGAACTGAGTAGTTATGATGTGAACCCCGCACTGGGGTGAGGTAGCAGAATACTTACTGGAAGCAGCAGCAGTGTTTGTGCCTCTCTTTCTGTCTCGAGCTGCTCACTCCTTCTCATCCACCCCTCCATAACCCTAGGTTCACACCTGAGCATTTTACAGCGCGTTCCTACACGCTGTAAAACGCTCAACAGGCGAAAACCCATGTTTCCCTATGGGAATGGTTCTCACCTGAGCGTTTTACAGCGCGTACGAACGCGCTGTAAAACGCCCTACGCATAAACAAGTACTTGAGCTTTTTTGGGGGTGTTTGTCGTGCATATTGTGATTGACACCACAGTAGTCAATCACAAGAACGCGCGTACGACGCGCGTTTCCTATTTGCAAAAACGCGCTGAAATACGCGCGTTTCTAGAACGCTCGGGTCTGAACCCAGGGTAAATTGTTCTAGGCAGTAGCTGTCGCTTGATACCTCAGTGAAGCTGAAAATCTCTAATCTCTGCCTCTCACTAGGGGGAGGGAAAAAGTAGCTGATAAGTGGAGAAAGAGGCTTTTTTTTTCTAATAGGGCCTGTTCCAGAGTTTATTAGCTTCACTTGTACCATTGTTTTATGCAGTTTGTGAAAATGACTATGACTCTTCTACAAAATTATTTTCTGCAGTTTCTGGAGGATTTGCTTTTCTGTCATTAGAAGTTCCCATGGTGATGAAATATTTACCCAAACTTTTACCTTCCAAAATACGAAATTTGTTCATGGTAGATGCTAATGACCAGAAGTCCTTTAAAGATTTCCCATGCAACATCTTGCATGACATTGAGGAAATGTTGGCTAGTGATCCTTGGAAACTTGGGTTTGGCATGGTAAGTACAACTCTTTGGTTTTTATTTAATTTGTGCCTGCATATATTGACCCTGCTATGTGCTGTTCCAATATGAAGTGTGTGGATACCTGCTGCCCATGGGTGAATGGGATCCTCCTCGGTACAGCGGATATGCTCTCTGTTGATGCTCTCAGTAGGGCTTTGTGAAGTCTACTGAATATCCATCGCTTCATGTGAATCTACAAGGGCTACTGTCATCCCAGCTGACACTAAAGGAGTTAAAAACTGCCATTTATGTTTAGCTGTCCTTTTATATGCTTGCTTTAAAATGTATATATGTGACTTTTAGGGTATGCAACAGTTTTTAAAAATCTGCCTACAAAATCATGTTTTGGGATTTCTTTGTGCAGTTTTTGATGACCAATGGGTGTTCACTTCAATATAAAAAAACAGCATTTTCAGCTTGTGGCTTTTAGTGCGTCTCCACACTGAGTTGTTTTCTGATGCTTTCATTCATTTCAATGGGAAATTCAGTGCAGTCTGCGGCCCAAGATGGGGAATGCTGCTGCTTTTTTCCACATGAGGAAAAAAAAGTGTTGCTTCCCATTGAATTGAATCGGGGGCTATTTTTAAGCATTTTTTAATGCTAATTATGCAAATTGGACCGAAGAGAGGGTTTGTTGACGATTAGGGGTGTTAACATTTCAGGTAAAGTGAGCCAAGGGTCAAGCCTTTGCATTCTTGGGACATGTTCACACTCAGTGTAATTACTGCAGATTGGCATGAGGCAAATCTGTGGCTTTTTACAGTGCCAGCAATGAGATTTTAAGAACTCTCATCCGCACCCTTCTCTGGTCTCCGTATCCTGGCCTCCGGAGTTGACGTTTTGAAACCCAATCACTAGCTGCAGCAGTGGCCTCAGTGGTGTCTGCTGTAGCCAGTGTTTGGTTGCAGCAGTGGCCTCAGTGGTGTCTGCTGTAGCCAGTGTTTGGCTGCAGCAGTGGCCTCAGTGATGTCTGTAGCCAGTGTTTGGCTGCAGCAGTGGCCTCATTGATGTCTGTAGCCAGTGTCTGGCTGCAGCAGTGGCGTCTGCTGTAGCCAGTGTCTGGCTGCAGCGGTGGCGTCTGCTGTAGCCAGTGTTTGGCTGCAGCGGTGGCGTCTGCTGTAGCCAGTGTTTGGCTGCAGCGGTGGCGTCTGCTGTAGCCAGTGTTTGGCTGCAGCGGTGGCGTCTGCTGTAGCCAGTGTTTGGCTGCAGCGGTGGCGTCTGCTGTAGCCAGTGTTTGGCTGCAGCGGTGGCGTCTGCTGTAGCCAGTGTTTGGCTGCAGCGGTGGCGTCTGCTGTAGCCAGTGTTTGGCTGCAGCGGTGGCGTCGGTGGCGTCTGCTGTAGCCAGTGTTTGGCTGCAGCAGTCAAATGTCCTTGTACGTCATTGCTAGAAGCCAGGATACAGAAACTGATGGGGGACTTGGGGAACTTTTGGTTAAAACGCAGTCATAAAAAACCTTTTTAGGGCTTACTCTCCAGTGCACCCTCAGGATTGGCTAGGCATAGGAACCATTGTGTAATTCCCTATTTTATGCTTTGAAAAGAGCTGTGTATGAAACTCTGGATGGGTGCACCTCCCTGGTTTTTCGGGACAAAACATCTGCAGATGACATCCACAGTTTGGTAAAAAAAAAAAGGCATTGAAAGTTCTTTGTGTTTTGTTCATCACTGCTGAAAAATGTTCTCTTTTTCACAGATACTTTATCGAAAGCTGCACATTTGTGGCTGTGAGGCAACATGGGAAAGCTTTCTCCAGTGTGAAGATCTCCTGGAAAGAATCCCACCCTTGAATAAGAATGCATTGATTATCTACAACGAGTTAAAGAAGAAATGCATGGAGCTAGGAGACACCTATGTAGACCTCTCCGACCTCACTAAGGCAGTTACTAATGCGCAGCTCATGTCAGTTGAAGCTGCATGGCAGGCGTTGGAGTTTCTGAAGGAACATGAAATTGTGGTGATTGAGCAGAAGAGAATATTCCTGTATAACTGGTACTGCTATGAGGTAAGCATTGCCGAATACTTCCAGAAGATAGTAACGCGTAAAACCTGGAATCTTCACATTGATGCAAATGATATATTTGAAGATAATCTGTCTCCACAAGCACAACAGCTAGCAGATAACCTGGACGCTTTATGCAGTGAGACTGCGGAGCTTTGCTCTGCCAATGGAGAAGGATCGGATGAATGCGCCGCTACAGAGCCGAAGTGTCCAACAGAGCTGGACGCTGAGCAAAAGAAGGCAGTGAAAATGATCCTGGCAAACCCAGTGACTGTTATAAGTGGCAAGGGTGGGTGCGGGAAGACCACAGTTGTAAGTCGAGTGTTCAAGTGCATGATGATGAAGGAGGATGATGAAGTTGAGCAGGCTTGTAAAGCCCTTGAAGAAGACATTGATGCTTCAGAGGAATGGGTTTGGGACACCACAGCCTCCAGCGCCAACCACAACGACGCTATACGTGTTTTGCTTACTGCACCCACCGGAAAAGCTGCTTCTCTACTGAAGAAAAAAACTGGCCTTCATGCTGCCACCTTGCATCAGGTACGTGGTGGATTTTTAACATTTTTTTTAGTGTTCCAATAGGATTCATTTATAGGCAGTCCTTTGTATGATGGAGATTAATATGGTCGGTTGTCGAGCGATCAGTCTGCGATAACATACTGTATTTTGTGGCGTATAAGACTACTTTTTAACACGTCTGCTGAAACTTAAGAGGACCTTTCACTGGTCCTCTTGTTGTTAGATAATGATATGTATGTGTAGAGCGGCGCCTAGGGATCTCCCTGCACTTACTATTATCCCTGGGCGCCGCACTACACATACGGTATATATCTTTATCTAACAATTGTTGGACCAGTGAAAGATCCTCTTTACTTCCAAGCCGGACTGGAGAAGCTGTCCTTCTCCAACTTCAGGGACAGGCGCCCTCTAGCTGAGCCACCGTGCGCTGCATCCCGGGCCAATAACTCGTGAAGCAGCCCCTCTCTCTGCTCTCAGTGGTTTTTTCATGCTCGGATCGTCTGTTTAATTTTTATTTGGTGTGCATTGGAAGAGGGGTAGTCTTATACGGCAAGTATAGCCCAAACCCCATATTTTAACAGGAAAAGTAGCGGGTCGTCTTATATGCCCAGTCGTCTTATACGCCGGAAAATACAGTATATGGTATTTTTGATCCTTTATAATACATTCTATATGAGTGACCATATATTAAAGGGGTTTTCTGGGCGTTTTACACTGATGAATGATCCTCTGGATAGGTCATCAGTGTCTGATTAGTGGGGGTCTCACACCTGGGACCCCCGCCGATCAGCTGTTTGAGAAGGCCAGTGACATTAATGAATATTGGTCACCTAGGCACAGTTCAGTCCCATTGAAGTGAATGGGGCTGTACTTGGTTTTAGAGAGACGGTCACATCGCTACTGCCGGTGCTTTCTCAAACAGCTGATTAGTTGGAGTTGTCGGACTCTCACCGATCAAATACCGGTGAACTATCCAAAAGATAGGTCATCAGTATAAGGGCTCATGCACACGGCCGTGTGCCGCCGCATGCGGATCGTGGACCTATTCACTTGAATGGGGTCCACCATCCGCATCTGACGGTCCGCACCGCAAAAAAATAGTGCATGCACTGCTTTTTTGCTGTGTGGAGGCACGTACAGAAACTCCGTAGTGCTTCTGTGGGGTTCCTTGCCTTTGTTCCGCGCCAACCTTCCAGATTGCGGACCCATTCAAGTGAATGGGTCCTCATCCGTGATGCGGTGCCAGAACGGTCAGGGCCCATATTTTGCGGACCCACTGTTTGCCGGACGCAATACAGGCCAGGCCGGCACACGGTTGTGTGCATGAGCCCTAAAACTCCCGGAAAACCCCTTTAAAGGAGCTAATTGGCCCTTCATCCATAAGCCAGGGGGACTCCCATAGTCAGCTGTTATGTTGATCCTGTCACTGTTGGGGTACATGAGAGAAACAGCCTGGACTGAGTGCTGCTGTTGTATATAGCTTACAGAATATTGTCTAGGCCGACTATGTATCTCATCTGAGAAAAAGACTATGTTAAAGTTTTCAGACTTTGAATATAATAAAAAAAAGTATTTTCATTCACTGACAGCAAACAAATATATTGAAAATGCTGAAGAATTATAGAAGTATATGATGGCTTATGTAAAACGAATTCTTCTGTTTACATCTCTTCATGTGTAATGCTGTCCTATCTTTCCATCTTCAGATGCATCATGTTTGACTCTTAAAGATGCATTCCCATCTGGGACATTTATGACATTGATATGATCTGCCAAATATCCAATGAGTTCAGTCCTACCTCTGGCACAGCTGCTGTCTGTAAAACGGTGCCCCACTGTGAACGGAGAGCATGCCGCAAATGCTCTTCTTCCTCCATTCATTTCTATGCCGAATGCATTTTTAGTTATTTTTACAAGTCCCATAGCATTGAATGGAGATGTGGCCATGTATTCACCGTGGGGTCTTGCTCTTGAGATATGAGTGGGTCCAAGACATGGGACCCGCAACTATCAGACATTTATGCAGAGAGCACTACAAAATGTAGCTCCTCCTCCAGTACACCCAAGGAGCAGAATCTGGCAGAATGAAAGTTCATTTTCTCACTACTCCTGATGATTAACAAGAGATATGTGGTGCTTCCTGCATTAAGTGACAGCTGTACTGGCTGTGAATCACCACAATGCAGAGAGCACTTCAAAATGTAGCTCCTCCTCCAGTACACCAAGGAGCAGAATCTGGCAGAATGAAAGTTCATTTTCTCCCTACTCCTGATGATTAACAAGAGATATGTTGGTACTGCTTTGCCCTTGCCCTACTTAGTGCTGTGAACAGTTTAACATGATCAAAACTGCTGACAAACTCCCTTTTAACAGCTGAAAAAATTACTAGTAAAACGTTCATCTTCTGCTTTCAGGTGACATGCAGCTATTCTGCCTGGCAGAAACTAGACAATGAGGACTTAAAATGGAAGTTTTCCCAAGTGGAGGCCTTGGTGGTAGATGAAGCCAGCTTGGTGTCTGTTCGTATGTTTAGCGCAGTGCTGAAACTGTTATATACTCATGGAAAACTGGCAAAACTTGTCATACTGGGTATGTGTGAAATACATAACTGCTTCTTTTTACTCCATAGACTTTTCACATAGGAGGCGAAAAAGTGTCTGAATGTTTCCCCCGACATAGCACTGCCGATTGCTCCCCCTCCCTCACCCTGCTTGAATCTGCTCACAGGCTGGTTAGTGAAATCAAACCCATTTATCAATTGGATTTGACATTATTCAAGTGTGACAAATCTCTAAAAATAGAAGAAATTGGGAAGGGGCAAATACTTTTTCCCAGCACTGTATATGTTACTACTGCAGTTGTGAAAAACTGTAGAAAAAAAGATGACGTTATATAAACCATATAAAGCATTGTGGGCAAATAAAAACATAAAAAACAATGGTAGGGTTGCTGTTTTTCCTCATTATATAATACATTTCATGTACAACAAAATGATGCTTAAAGGGGTTCTACGGGAATTAAGAAAATGAAAATGCTGAAATATTATTTTATTAAAAATATATTCTCAAATACCTTTCATTATTTATAATGGCTCGTTTTGTCTGGGGAGCAATCATCAGTGGAAACAAAATGGCCGCTGATCCATTAGTTCACACAAAACCTGTCCTGATCACACATGAGAACCAGTTACTTCACAGCACTGAGGTAAAGAGCTGCCTCCTCCTCCTCTCTACTTGTCAGGGATTATGATCCTGAATACAGATGATAAAAACTTTTGCTGAATCTCTGGGGAATTTAGTTCATGAGGAGACATGAAGTACAGAGATGACGGACAGGACAGGTTGTGGTAATGGAGACTGTAAACAAGTGCTGCTACTCATCAGCCACACCTCGCTCTCCTCTCATGTCTCCTCATCATCTCCATTCCCACAAAGATTCACCTGTATTCAGGATCATGATTCCTGACAAGCAGAAAGAAGGATGAGGCAGCACTATGGCTCATTGTGGTGAAGTAACCCATCCTCCTGTGTGATTAGGACAGGTTTTGTGTGTACTGATAGGATGGCGGCCATTTTATTTCTCCTAATGATTGGCTTGTTTTGTCTAGGGAGCATTCTAAGTTATGAACAGTATTTGGAAATATATTTATATTTTGAGGTAGCTGTACCTCAAAAAAGCTACAAATATATAAAGTAAAAAAAATATAGTTCTTAGAAAGTGCCAATGAGAAGATAGAAAAATAAATACTTGGACCTGATTGCCTAAACAAAGCTGGTACTTAAAGGGGTTCTCCCAGGAATGATTTAAAATAGCCACCAGCAACCTGTCCTAGAATTTGAGCAGGACTGGTTGCCTTGCAGAGCTGCCTAGGAGGGTGAGGGGGAGCTAAGCCTCACTACACACTACACTGCTCTACAATAGATGGTAATGAAGGAATCCTACCTATGATATGCCATCATGGCTGAGCAGCCTGACAGGAACACTCACTAAATTGTAGTATATGTAAGTGCGGTGCATAGTATATAGTGGGGCCCTTCTCCCTCACCCCCTAGGCAGCTCTGCAAGTGGAGGCATCCAGTCCTGCTCACATTATAGGACAGGTTGCTGGCAGCCAAATTAAATAATTCCCGTAGAACCCCGTCTGGATATGTTCTTCTCACTGGTTATGGCAGTCTGATTTACAGTGTACAATAAGTGGTAGTGTGTTTTAGCAACCAGTCTGGAATATTTTTAAATTTTCTTTCCTAGATGTGTATTTTGGTATTTTATTTTAAGTAATGTAATCCGAGCAGAGAAATTTACGCAGGGATTTGTGGAACATGATGGCAGGTTTACTAATGGTCCTTAGACTAGACAATCTAGAAATGTGCCCGATTTATCGGTGACTGATGCTGGATGATAAATCTGGCGCACCTATAGAATGTCTAGTCTTACCACCTATTAGGCGGCTTTTATGTCAGAATTGTGCGCCTGAATGTTGATGCACGTTAGGCCACATCCCGTCGGGCACAATTCTTTAACGTTTCCCATAGTAAAGGTACCCCATAATGTTTTATTTATTCCAGGCGATGTCCGCCAGTTGCCAAGTATAGAGCCAGGAAACATGCTGGCAGATGTGTTTGCTGCCCTGAGTAGACTGAATTGGGCGATTGAGCTGAAGACCAACCACAGGGCAGAGTCTCAGCTCATTGTAGACAATGCTACAAGGTAAGAGTCACCATAGGAATGGTGGACAGACTCCACTATGTTTTACTATTTAGTTGTCGTTTTCTACTCTTCCGCTTCATTGTAGGAGGTTCTAACATTATGGGTTTATCTGTTTTAAGAATCTCTGGTCAAAACTGCGTGGAATTTGATGCATATGTGCACTTTGATGGGCATTCGAGCACAGAAATGGCCACTAAAGAGAATAAATTCATTCTGATTTCCCTGGCTGGTGACACTGGTAAGATTCACTTATTCTGTGGGGCTGCACACACAATTCTTCTTGTAGTCTTAACTTTTTAGGATATAAACGTGTATTCCTCCCCTTAAATATACTCTTTGCTGGTCTTGATAGGGCCTAATGCAAAATCTGTGGCACATGGGGAATAATATATTTTCCTTCTTGTGTCTGTACAACGTCATTCTATGTATGGATGACCATATGGACACCAATGAATGTATTGGGAGGTCCACTTAGGGTGCAACGTAAATATAGTATGGTATGGTATGGCCAACGAGATGATCCTATATCACAAAAAACATATAAAGGTGTGGAAATATAGAGTGAAATAAACACGATATGCCAGGAAGTAATATAAAGCCATGCTAGTTGCACTAGAGGCTGGTGGGGGGAGGAGGGGATGAGTAGGCTTGAATTGCTCACTTGGCCACTAGGAGTCCTGTTTCATCACACAGACACTACTAGTGCATGTCAATAAATTAGAAGATCATCAAAAAGTTTACTTGTT
Source organism: Bufotes viridis (assembly GCA_033119425.1). NCBI lineage: Eukaryota > Metazoa > Chordata > Amphibia > Anura > Bufonidae > Bufotes > Bufotes viridis. Next base: position 10,594 of record JAKVIS010001430.1, read on the forward strand.
TCAGTAAAAGTGAACCTCAAGCATTTATTTCTTTCAATGTAGATGCTTACAGCTAATAAAAACCCAAGTCAGTGGGGGACATTTACTAAACATGTTGCACCAGAATTATGGAGTAAAATGCATCAAAAAGAATGGCGTATTGATTTGTGCCAACTATATCAACTGTTTTCCCCAGAATTTTCACCAGAAAGAATGCATCATGCCAGAAATGAGTTATAAATGTCAAAGTGGGCGGGGCTATCAAATTGGTGGATATTATTCCTCATTTACCATCGTCTTATTGGCAGAAATGGCTCAAATTGTTACGGTCAATGAAGCCAGCTTACAGTATGTGGTGGTGGTTTGTGTAAAAAGTCACATTTATGGGAGAAAGAGGTGACTTTTTGTCAAAAAGTCGCATTTATGAAAATAAAAACCAACTTGTCGTGGGAACAAGTGATAAATAAGTATTAAAACAGGAGTTTTTTTTTTTTTACCTAATATAAATGAGCTAAACAGCAAAGTTTTGTCAGTAAATTGTTCTTCAACAAAAACAAAACAATGACAAAAGTGTCCCGAGTTAAAAGTCGCAATTTACCAGTGGAAATGTCGCAAATATGCTTCAAAAGTCGCAAGTGTGGTCTGGGTACAGGTGGCCGGATGGCGCATTTCGGTTTAAAAAAAGTCGCAATTTAGTGCTATTGGTGTTAAAATGTCGCAAATCAAGAGAAATAGGTGGATAATCAAATTGACGTTTTAAAAGTAATATTTTACAAGTGGCGTGTACCTTTTGATAGATGAAGTGAAACAAATCACCACTTTTGATTTGTAACTTTAGTTTGTTTTGTTTGTTTTTGCGCAAATTGTACTATTATTGATAAATGTCCCCAGTATCTCAGAAAATTAGACTATTATATAAGGCCAATTCAAAAAATGATTTTTACTACAGAAATGTTGGCCTACTGAAAAGTATCTACTGCACATGTGCTCAATACTTGGTCGAGGTTCCTTTTGCATGAATTACTGCATAAATGCGGAGAGGCATGGAGGTGATCAGCCTGTGGCACTGCTGAGGTGTCATGGAAGCCCAAGTTGCTTTCATGGATGTCTTCATCTCATTTGCATTGTTGGGTCTGGTGTCTTTCATCTTCCTCTTGACAATACCCCATAGGTTAGAGGTTTAGGTCAGTCAAGTTTGTTGGCCAATCAAGCACAGTGATACCATGGTTATTAAACCAGTAATTGGTACATTTGGCAGTGTGGGTAGGTACCAAGTCCTGTGGGAAAGTGAAATCCGCATCTCCATAAAGCTTGTCAGAAGAGGGAAGCGTGAAGTGCTCTAAAATTTCCTGTAGATGTCTGCAAAGACTTTGGACTTGATATAATGGACCAACACCAACAGATGACATGTCTCCCCAAACCTTTACTGACCATCACTGTGAAATCTTCACACTGGTCCTGAAGCAACTTGGATTGTGTGCCTCTCCACTCTTCCTCCAGACTCTGGGACCTTTGTTTCCAAATAAAATACAAAATTTGCTTTCATCTGAAAACAGGACTTTAGACCACCGAGCAACAGTCCAGTCCTTTTTCTCCTTAGCTCGGGTAAGATGCTTCAGAGCGTTGTCTCTGGGTCACGAGTGGTTTGATACAAGGAATGTGACAGTTGTAGCCCATGTCCTGGATACTTCTGTGTGTGGTGGCTCTGGAAGCATTGATTCCAGTCCACTCCTTGTGAATCTCCCTAAGTTCTTGAATGGCCTTTTCTTGACAGTGCTATTAAGGCTGCGGTTGTTGCTTGTGCACCTTTTTCTACCACACTTTTTTCTTCCACACATATCGTGGCTTAACCTCCTCATGGAGTATGTAAGACTTCTGGACAACTGTCGAGTCAGCAAGGAAACTGTCACTTTATCTGATTACACCGAGACACTGAGTTTACAATACAATTTTTCACAATATTCTAAGCTTCTGAGATACTGACTTTTGGGATTTCATTAGCTGCACGCCATAATCGTCAACATTGAAAGAAATAAACTCTTGAAATAAATCACTGTGTGTAATGATTCTACACTCGCCTAAAGAATTATTAGGAACACCTGTTCTATTTCTCATTAATGAAATTATCTAGTCAACCAATCACAGGGGCAGTTGCTTCAATGCATTTAGGGGTGTGGTCCTGGTCATCTCCTGAACTCCAAACTGACTGTCAGAATGGGAAAGAAAGGTGATTTAAGCAATTTTGAGCGTGGCTTGGTTGTTGGTGTCAGACAGGCCGGTCTGAGTATTTCACAATCTGCTCAGTTACTGGGATTTTCACGCACAACCATTTCTAGGGTTTACAAAGAATGGTGTGAAAAGATAAAAACATCCAGTATGCGGCAGTCCTGTAGGCGAAAATGCCTTGTTGATGCTAGAGGTCAGAGGAGAATGGGCCGACTGATTCAAGCTGATAGAAGAGCAACGTTGACTGAAATAACCACTCGTTACAACCAAGGTATGCAGCAAAGCATTTGTGAAGCCACAACACAAACAACCTTGAGGCGGATGGGCTACAACAGCAGAAGACCCCACCGGGTACCACTCATCTCCACTACAAATAGGAAAAAGAGGCTACAATTTTCACAAGCTCACCAAAATTGGACTGTTGATGAGTCTCGATTTATGTTGAGACATTCAAATGGTAGAGTCCGAATTTGGCGTAAACAGAATGAGAACATGTATCCATCATGCCTTGTTACCACTGCGCAGGCTGGTGGTGGTGGTGTAATGGTGTGGGGATGTTTTCTGGGCACACTTTAGGCCCCTTAGTGCCAATTGGCCATCGTTTAAATGCCACAGGCTACCTGAGCATTGTTTCTGACCATGTCCATCTCTTCATAACCCCCATGTACCCATCCTCTGATGGCTACTTCCAGCAGGATAATGAACCATGTCACAAAGCTCGAATCATTTCAAATTGGTTTCTTGAACATGACAATGAGTTCACTGTACTAAAATGGCCCCCACAGTCACTAGATCTCAACCCAATAGAGCATCTTTGGGATGTGGTGGAGCAGGAGCTTCGTGCCCTGGATGTGCATCCCTCAAATCTCCATCAACTGCAAGATGCTATCCTTTCAATATGGGCCAACATTTCTAAAGAATGCTATCAGCACCTTGTTGAATCAATGCCACGTAGAATTAAGGCAGTTCTGAAGGCAAAAGGGTTCCTTATTAGTATGGTGTTCCTAATAATTCTTTAGGTGAGTGTATATAATATGAGTTTTATTTTTGAATAGAATTACTGAAATAAATGAAACTTCCGATGATATTCTAGTACAGTTATCTGATGACATGGAAGCGATAAGGCAGGCCCTGGTCCTTTCTAGGAGGCAGCCTTTATATAGACTGTACTTGGAGTGCTCTCCATACACTGATTTGGTGAGGTAATTGGAGCTCGTAGTGTTATCTTCTGCTGACCAGCCTGCAAAATATTATCTAAATATCTGGGTGGCACGGTTGTCGGTTTCTAAATCCTGTTCTTTCTTTTTTTTAATGCAGATTTGAGCACTGCTATAATAACATTACTGAAGAAGGGTCCAGGTTTAGAGGATGATAAACATTCACAGTTTATAGCATTCAGGAGGTAACTAGAGGCCTAAGAAGATGTCATATGCGATTTATATCTATTATGTGTGCCCAACCGGTGAGATAAGAGTGCAGCACTGCTCTGTCCTCGTTCTAGCATTCACACCCCCACTTATCAAAACCTTTGATATCTAGTTATGATATATCAAGCTTCGTGAAAGCTCAATGATCCCCTCTAATACCTCTTAATATCATTATTCTTTTAAAGGGGTCATCCAACCCTTATAATGACCCCCAAATTGCCTGGGCACCTCATATAGATTATACTTACCCCAGCACCCAGGTCGCTCCTGATCCCTTCACGGCCACTGCTCCGTCTCCCCGTCACAGGAATCCAAACATCCGTCAACAGAGGGGGGGATTAGCCAAAAGCAGGCCGTAACGGGGGTGAGCCTCCCTATCATCGCAGGTAACTGATGCAGTTGGATGGATCGGAGATGCCGTGCGGGGATCAGGAGCGAGGCGGGTGCCAGGGAGCGGGGTCGGTATAATCTATATGTGGTGCCCGGGCATTGTGTGTGTGTGTGGGGATATCAGCATTATAGGATTTGGATAACCCCTTTAACAATAATACAGCCAATTAAAAAATACATGCTGCTAATCTTGGGGGTCATTTATTAAACAGAAATACAGCTAAATTAGGCATATTTCTGGCGCAGATTGCGGCGCAAAGGTCCACAATTTGCAACTTCTCCCCACTCGCGCCAGGTCTGAAAAACTGGGCGTGGCGTAGAAGGGGTCAGGCCAGGACTCATTTACCATTTTCTGTTTTAGGCGTCGAAAATAGTCTAAATGTAAGACGGCTAGGAAGCTTACATTTAGAAGCTGTGGTGGATCCTTCAAAGTTATATAGAGACCTGCGCCTCTTCATAACTCCGGTGGTATAGGGCTTTTTAAGAGCGGCGTCTAAAACACTGGTCTTAATAAATGTGCCCCTATATGTTATATTTAGCATAAGTTTTATGTTCAGAAGGGCAAAGTCTCTCTCTTTCTTTTCATTTAGGAATGATTGCCTGTTGATCAATGATCTTTGCTGCAGACATTACTCAATGCATACAATCAAGTAAGTGAGACATCTCATCCCTTTACCAAGTCTGGCATTTCGAATGTTGATGCACGTTAGGCCACATCCCGTCGGGCACAATTCTTTAACGTTTCCCATAGTAAAGGTACCCCATAATGTTTTATTTATTCCAGGCGATGTCCGCCAGTTGCCAAGTATAGAGCCAGGAAACATGCTGGCAGATGTGTTTGCTGCCCTGAGTAGACTGAATTGGGCGATTGAGCTGAAGACCAACCACAGGGCAGAGTCTCAGCTCATTGTAGACAATGCTACAAGGTAAGAGTCACCATAGGAATGGTGGACAGACTCCACTATGTTTTACTATTTAGTTGTCGTTTTCTACTCTTCCGCTTCATTGTAGGAGGTTCTAACATTATGGGTTTATCTGTTTTAAGAATCTCTGGTCAAAACTGCGTGGAATTTGATGCATATGTGCACTTTGATGGGCATTCGAGCACAGAAATGGCCACTAAAGAGAATAAATTCATTCTGATTTCCCTGGCTGGTGACACTGGTAAGATTCACTTATTCTGTGGGGCTGCACACACAATTCTTCTTGTAGTCTTAACTTTTTAGGATATAAACGTGTATTCCTCCCCCTTAAATATACTCTTTGCTGGTCTTGATAGGGCCTAATGCAAAATCTGTGGCACATGGGGAATAATATATTTTCCTTCTTGTGTCTGTACAACGTCATTCTATGTATGGATGACCATATGGACACCAATGAATGTATTGGGAGGTCCACTTAGGGTGCAACGTAAATATAGTATGGTATGGTATGGCCAACGAGATGATCCTATATCACAAAAAAACATATAAAGGTGTGGAAATATAGAGTGAAATAAACACGATATGCCAGGAAGTAATATAAAGCCATGCTAGTTGCACTAGAGGCTGGTGGGGGGAGGAGGGGGTGAGTGGGCTTGAATTGCTCACTTGGCCACTAGGAGTCCTGTTTCATCACACAGACACTACTAGTGCATGTCAATAAATTAGAAGATCATCAAAAAGTTTACTTGTTTCAGTAAAAGTGAACCTCAAGCATTTATTTCTTTCAATGTAGATGCTTACAGCTAATAAAAACCCAAGTCAGTGGGGGACATTTACTAAACATGTTGCACCAGAATTATGGAGTAAAATGCATCAAAAAGAATGGCGTATTGATTTGTGCCAACTATATCAACTGTTTTCCCCAGAATTTTCACCAGAAAGAATGCATCATGCCAGAAATGAGTTATAAATGTCAAAGTGGGCGGGGCTATCAAATTGGCGGATATTATTCCTCATTTACCATCGTCTTATTGGCAGAAATGGCTCAAATTGTTACGGTCAATGAAGCCAGCTTACAGTATGTGGTGGTGGTTTGTGTAAAAAGTCACATTTATGGGAGAAAGAGGTGACTTTTGTCAAAAAGTCGCATTTATGAAAATAAAAACCAACTTGTCGTGGGAACAAGTGATAAATAAGTATTAAAACAGGATTTTTTTTTTTTTTACCTAATATAAATGAGCTAAACAGCAAAGTTTTGTCAGTAAATTGTTCTTCAACAAAAACAAAACAATGACAAAAGTGTCCCGAGTTAAAAGTCGCAATTTACCAGTGGAAATGTCGCAAATATGCTTCAAAAGTCGCAAGTGTGGTCTGGGTACAGGTGGCCGGATGGCGCATTTCGGTTTAAAAAAAGTCGCAATTTAGTGCTATTGGTGTTAAAATGTCGCAAATCAAGAGAAATAGGTGGATAATCAAATTGACGTTTTAAAAAGTAATATTTTACAAGTGGCGTGTACCTTTTGATAGATGAAGTGAAACAAATCACCACTTTTGATTTGTAACTTTAGTTTGTTTTGTTTGTTTTTTGCGCAAATTGTACTATTATTGATAAATGTCCCCCAGTATCTCAGAAAATTAGACTATTATATAAGGCCAATTCAAAAAATGATTTTTACTACAGAAATGTTGGCCTACTGAAAAGTATCTACTGCACATGTGCTCAATACTTGGTCGAGGTTCCTTTTGCATGAATTACTGCATAAATGCGGAGAGGCATGGAGGTGATCAGCCTGTGGCACTGCTGAGGTGTCATGGAAGCCCAAGTTGCTTTCATGGATGTCTTCATCTCATTTGCATTGTTGGGTCTGGTGTCTTTCATCTTCCTCTTGACAATACCCCATAGGTTAGAGGTTTAGGTCAGTCAAGTTTGTTGGCCAATCAAGCACAGTGATACCATGGTTATTAAACCAGTAATTGGTACATTTGGCAGTGTGGGTAGGTACCAAGTCCTGTGGGAAAGTGAAATCCGCATCTCCATAAAGCTTGTCAGAAGAGGGAAGCGTGAAGTGCTCTAAAATTTCCTGTAGATGTCTGCAAAGACTTTGGACTTGATATAATGGACCAACACCAACAGATGACATGTCTCCCCAAACCTTTACTGACCATCACTGTGAAATCTTCACACTGGTCCTGAAGCAACTTGGATTGTGTGCCTCTCCACTCTTCCTCCAGACTCTGGGACCTTTGTTTCCAAATAAAATACAAAATTTGCTTTCATCTGAAAACAGGACTTTAGACCACCGAGCAACAGTCCAGTCCTTTTTCTCCTTAGCTCGGGTAAGATGCTTCAGACGTTGTCTCTGGGTCACGAGTGGTTTGATACAAGGAATGTGACAGTTGTAGCCCATGTCCTGGATACTTCTGTGTGTGGTGGCTCTGGAAGCATTGATTCCAGTCCACTCCTTGTGAATCTCCCCTAAGTTCTTGAATGGCCTTTTCTTGACAGTGCTATTAAGGCTGCGGTTGTTGCTTGTGCACCTTTTTCTACCACACTTTTTTTCTTCCACACATATCGTGGCTTAACCTCCTCATGGAGTATGTAAGACTTCTGGACAACTGTCGAGTCAGCAAGGAAACTGTCACTTTATCTGATTACACCGAGACACTGAGTTTACAATACAATTTTTCACAATATTCTAAGCTTCTGAGATACTGACTTTTGGGATTTCATTAGCTGCACGCCATAATCGTCAACATTGAAAGAAATAAACTCTTGAAATAAATCACTGTGTGTAATGATTCTACACTCGCCTAAAGAATTATTAGGAACACCTGTTCTATTTCTCATTAATGAAATTATCTAGTCAACCAATCACAGGGGCAGTTGCTTCAATGCATTTAGGGGTGTGGTCCTGGTCATCTCCTGAACTCCAAACTGACTGTCAGAATGGGAAAGAAAGGTGATTTAAGCAATTTTGAGCGTGGCTTGGTTGTTGGTGTCAGACAGGCCGGTCTGAGTATTTCACAATCTGCTCAGTTACTGGGATTTTCACGCACAACCATTTCTAGGGTTTACAAAGAATGGTGTGAAAAGATAAAAACATCCAGTATGCGGCAGTCCTGTAGGCGAAAATGCCTTGTTGATGCTAGAGGTCAGAGGAGAATGGGCCGACTGATTCAAGCTGATAGAAGAGCAACGTTGACTGAAATAACCACTCGTTACAACCAAGGTATGCAGCAAAGCATTTGTGAAGCCACAACACAAACAACCTTGAGGCGGATGGGCTACAACAGCAGAAGACCCCACCGGGTACCACTCATCTCCACTACAAATAGGAAAAAGAGGCTACAATTTTCACAAGCTCACCAAAATTGGACTGTTGATGAGTCTCGATTTATGTTGAGACATTCAAATGGTAGAGTCCGAATTTGGCGTAAACAGAATGAGAACATGTATCCATCATGCCTTGTTACCACTGCGCAGGCTGGTGGTGGTGGTGTAATGGTGTGGGGATGTTTTCTGGGCACACTTTAGGCCCCTTAGTGCCAATTGGCCATCGTTTAAATGCCACAGGCTACCTGAGCATTGTTTCTGACCATGTCCATCTCTTCATAACCCCCATGTACCCATCCTCTGATGGCTACTTCCAGCAGGATAATGAACCATGTCACAAAGCTCGAATCATTTCAAATTGGTTTCTTGAACATGACAATGAGTTCACTGTACTAAAATGGCCCCCACAGTCACTAGATCTCAACCCAATAGAGCATCTTTGGGATGTGGTGGAACGGGAGCTTCGTGCCCTGGATGTGCATCCCTCAAATCTCCATCAACTGCAAGATGCTATCCTTTCAATATGGGCCAACATTTCTAAAGAATGCTATCAGCACCTTGTTGAATCAATGCCACGTAGAATTAAGGCAGTTCTGAAGGCAAAAGGGGTTCCTTATTAGTATGGTGTTCCTAATAATTCTTTAGGTGAGTGTATATAATATGAGTTTTATTTTTTGAATAGAATTACTGAAATAAATGAAACTTCCGATGATATTCTAGTACAGTTATCTGATGACATGGAAGCGATAAGGCAGGCCCTGGTCCTTTCTAGGAGGCAGCCTTTATATAGACTGTACTTGGAGTGCTCTCCATACACTGATTTGGTGAGGTAATTGGAGCTCGTAGTGTTATCTTCTGCTGACCAGCCTGCAAAATATTATCTAAATATCTGGGTGGCACGGTTGTCGGTTTCTAAATCCTGTTCTTTCTTTTTTTTTAATGCAGATTTGAGCACTGCTATAATAACATTACTGAAGAAGGGTCCAGGTTTAGAGGATGATAAACATTCACAGTTTATAGCATTCAGGAGGTAACTAGAGGCCTAAGAAGATGTCATATGCGATTTATATCTATTATGTGTGCCCAACCGGTGAGATAAGAGTGCAGCACTGCTCTGTCCTCGTTCTAGCATTCACACCCCCACTTATCAAAACCTTTGATATCTAGTTATGATATATCAAGCTTCGTGAAAGCTCAATGATCCCCTCTAATACCTCTTAATATCATTATTCTTTTTAAAGGGGTCATCCAACCCTTATAATGACCCCCCCCCCCCAAATTGCCTGGGCACCTCATATAGATTATACTTACCCCAGCACCCAGGTCGCTCCTGATCCCTTCACGGCCACTGCTCCGTCTCCCCGTCACAGGAATCCAAACATCCGTCAACAGAGGGGGGGATTAGCCAAAAGCAGGCCGTAACGGGGGTGAGCCTCCCTATCATCGCAGGTAACTGATGCAGTTGGATGGATCGGAGATGCCGTGCGGGGATCAGGAGCGAGGCGGGTGCCAGGGAGCGGGGTCGGTATAATCTATATGTGGTGCCCGGGCATTGTGTGTGTGTGTGGGGATATCAGCATTATAGGATTTGGATAACCCCTTTAACAATAATACAGCCAATTAAAAAATACATGCTGCTAATCTTGGGGTCATTTATTAAACAGAAATACAGCTAAATTAGGCATATTTCTGGCGCAGATTGCGGCGCAAAGGTCCACAATTTGCAACTTCTCCCCACTCGCGCCAGGTCTGAAAAACTGGGCGTGGCGTAGAAGGGGTCAGGCCAGGACTCATTTACCATTTTCTGTTTTAGGCGTCGAAAATAGTCTAAATGTAAGACAGCTAGGAAGCTTACATTTAGAAGCTGCGGTGGATCCTCCAAAGTTATATAGAGACCTGCGCCTCTTCATAACTCCGGTGGTATAGGGCTTTTTAAGAGCGGCGTCTAAAACACTGGTCTTAATAAATGTGCCCCTATATGTTATATTTAGCATAAGTTTTATGTTCAGAAGGGCAAAGTCTCTCTCTTTCTTTTCATTTAGGAATGATTGCCTGTTGATCAATGATCTTTGCTGCAGACATTACTCAATGCATACAATCAAGTAAGTGAGACATCTCATCCCTTTACCAAGTCTGGCATTTCTAGGGTCATAATTTACAGCTGTAATGTAAGTTTTCTTCAAGTTGCTTATCCACATAATGCATCTATATATGTCTATTGTGTCTACATGAAAACACATGCTACATGTTTTACATTCACCTTTTTTGCAAGAAGGATTAAATATTGGGCCTTATGAGAGTGGTTTGATATCCATTTCTTGCTTTAGCTATAAACTGCATGAAAAACTGCATGCACCTTTCTAATCTACGGGCATATTTCAGAAAAACTTTTATTTTTTTTACAAGATGCCATGATTCTACTGCAAGCTGTAAAGTTTGTTACTCCTTGACCAATATACTGCTTTCTTGATGCTGTAAATGACGCGGTTTATGTTTGTTAGGAATCAGAAGTCCAGGTTTGAGTTTAGATGTGGTGATAAGGTTTGCTGCACCAAAAATGCCTATGTCAAGGATCTTCTCTCCAGACCCAGGTAGGTACTTGTTCATTTCTTGAAGTATTTTGATCAGCGATAATGTAGGCTAAAGTTAAAAATGTATTTATTTTGTTAGCTTTATGCTGTAGGTCCTGTTACTCTGTGAAGACAGTAAAGCATGGTGGTGCAAAAATCATGATATGGAGATGTTTCTCGTACCATGGTGCTGGGCCTATTTATCTCATATGAGGGATCATGGATCAGTTTGAATATATCAAAATACTTGAGGAGGTCATGTTGCCCTGTGCTGAAAATGGAATGCCCTGGAAATGGGGTTTTCAACACAACAATAACCCAAAACACACGTTATCTAAAGAGTAGGATTCTCCATACTGAAGCACCCAGAAAAAGCTGTCTACGGATGGATATCTGCCTTGTCTGTATGCCTTCCCGCTCCCCAATGTGTATTAAATGGATGGCAAAAACGTGATGTGAACCCAGCCTAAGTCAGAAGACACCGCTGTGACCAAACCCTAAGATGGTGCTGCACAAAGGCACCATAACGGAGGCACAGATGACGCATCGCCTCTGACACAAGCAGGATGCTTAGTCTGTTTATACATTGAAGGCTTATGACACTAAAAAGTTTAAAAAAATTATTATAATTGGCTGCAGTGGTCACATGGAGTACGTCATCACTGCAGTCAAACAGAGCCTAGTGGGGAGAATCGGAGCAGTGGGGGTAAATACTGTAGGTGCGTCTATGTTCTTTTATTACTTTATGACTATTTCTATCTGGGGGTGGGACTTTTTTTTATAACTTGGACAACCCTAAATATTCTGTTTTTCAATTTGTCAAAATAATTCTTCTGGTATGTACGAGATGTTATATTAGTTGGCTTTTTGTAGCCTAAATCGGAATTTAAGGGAATGTGTCATCAGAAAATGACCTATTGTTTAAATCGTTTTTATGTTGAACAGATTTTTTTTTTTATTTTTGGTGATTTTATTTTTAATTTTCTATGTCACTGTCTATAAGTAAAAATAATCCTAAAATCCTGCAATTTTTACACTGCACACTGGGCCTAAAATATGTCAAGACTTCCTCTTTTTTGAGACCAGCCACATGGGCCATAGACAAAGGTGATATCTGTCATTGTCTGTAGCTGACCCTATTGAATTCTATGGGAGAGTTTTCTAGGCCTGCTCTGTGACCTGTGCAAAGGTCAGGAGGGAGCAGATAAGCCGTGATATCCCCTATTGTGAATGGTGGATCCTGGTGATAATGCAATGGCTACTGAATGGTTACTTATACAGAGCAGGCAGTTCTGAATTCTGTTTAGTGGTCAGTGCGAAAACATCATTATTTTAGGTATTTTTTTTTATATGGATAGTGATATGGAAATTCACCAAAAACTCTTAGGGCTCATGCATACAACCGTATATTTTTTTTTTTGTTTCCATGGGACCGCAAAAAAAAACTACAACTGAATCACTCCGTATGCATTCCGTTTTCGTATGTCCGCATATCCGTTCTGCAAAAAATGAAATGCACTCTGAGTCATCCGTATTTTTTCCAGATCCGTGTTTTGCGGACAGCAAAATACAGTCGTGTGCATGAGCCCTAAAAAATGTTTCAGTTAAAAAACATGATTTAATCAATAGGTCATTGTTAGGTCAGGGAAATATCCCTGAGAGCAAGACTAGTTTTTCTCCTCTCTAGCAAGGAACCGCTTTGTATTGTTCAAATGAGATACATGGACAACGTTATCAGTTTTAAAATGTTACATATATGTTCCAGGATGTGGAAAAAGCTAAAATTCGAGAATTAACTCTAACTGATGGAGAAGATAGAACGTACACCCTGAATTATAAAGCTCTTCGAAGTCGCAGTGGTTTACAGCATGCTTGGGCACGAACTATACATACATTTCAGGTAAGACATTATATTTTATATATACACACACACACACAGAAAAAGAGAATGCAACAGCACTCTGCAATAAATGTAATAATAATGATAAATAATATAATGTTAATCCTATGCTTGTATAGTAAATTTGAGATTCTTAGCAAATATATTTTGTACAAAATTATTTGGGCCCGTCTGTGTAACGCCAAGGCGATCTTTGTGAGACGGGAACCTAACACTAACCACTACCTGTAATGAGCCCTCACGGCCACTGTAAAATTCATAAGTGTCGGTCCCACATGCATGCTGGGTCCACTCTGCTACAGGGAATGCAGGTACCAACATGCATACTGAGCTCACTCTGTACCTTACCTGGTGTCAGATGGCTTCCAATAAATGCAATGAGAGTCTACGGATGCCAAAAGGTTTCCAGTGAGTGTAGGGAGAGCAGCCTACACTATGAATATTCCTCCACCGGAACAGACTGCCAGAGTTCACAACATAACCTTAGATGCACATTTTGGCAGAAGAACAGCCTGCTGGAGTATACCGTAGTGGGTATAGCCGGATACAACCAGCCATATGCTCTCATTGACTGTAATGTGGTCCAAGGCCATCTGGCCATGTTCCGGCATACATGCTGCGTATCGTCCGTATCGTTTTTTTTTTTTTTTTTTTTGTCTGGCCAAAACCTAGCACAGTAATATGCCCCCAGTAACATGCCCAGTTGTGTGCCCCCTCACTGAATTGTGCCCAGCTGTTCCCACAGTATTATGCTCTGTTATGTGCCCCCAGTAATATGCCCCAGCTGTGTCCCCAGTAATATGTCCAGTTATGTACCCCTATCAGAAAGTAAAAAAAATAAACACCACATACGTACCTTGTTCCTAGCAGCAGCAGGACATTGCTGTGGTCTGTGAAGGAGGCATAGCTGAGGCTGACTGCCGACCGGCCCCGCCCCCCGCATATACAAGAGATGTGTAGAACCGGTGCAGCGTGAATAGTCCCTACCTTATGAGTTTTTCCTACCGCCGAACTGAGCATGCTCAGTACAAGTGAAGCCCCGCCCACAGCCTATTCTCCCTTTTCTTTACTATCCAGTTCATTCTTTACTATCAATGGCGGCAAGGAGTTAGTTTTTATAAGAGCCGAGCGCAGCGAGGCCGAGCCCGATGCGTGGCGAGCGAAGCGAGCCCGCGAGGGTACAACTTAATGTAGATTTGGGGTTTTTACTAAAGGGAGAATTAGGCTGTGGGCGGGGACTTTACTTGTACTGAGCATGCTCAGTTGGTGCGGTAGGAAAAACTAAGGTAGGGACTATTCACGCTGCATCGGCATAATACAGGCAACCAGGGGCGTAGCTAGAAATGACTGGGCCCCACAGCAAATTTTTGTATGGGGCCCCCCCCCTGCGCGTTTCACTCCCCCGCCTCTTGTGTAAACCCCACTCCTTTGGCAAGTCACGAGAATATATATATATATATATATATATATATATATATATATATAAGGAAAAAGCAGCACTCCGTGGATACGTGTAAAAAATGGATCCCTTTATTCCATACTGTGCACAGTATGGAATAAAGGGATCCATTTTTCCACGTATCCACGGAGTGCTGCCTTTCCTTCATCTAAAAATTTGCTGATCCCGATCCAGGGACGACAGGGATTGCACCCAATTTCCCGTTATTTGAGTGCTGCTACCTGCGCCTTTTTTCTATATATATATATGGCCCATCGCCACTGCCTGCCAATTGCTGGGCCCCATCCTTCCCCCTACTGTATATTGTATGGCAAGGTGCAAGGATTACTGTATACTGTACATAAAATGTATGGAGGTTACACCATGCCGGACAATATAACCCCTGCGCCATGCTGTACAATATACAGTATAGCCCCTACACAGTGTAGCGGTATACTGTATATTGTGTGGCACAGTGTAGGCTATATGTGTATACCATAAACATACTCCACATGAAAACTTACAGGTACTTGGCTTTGACCTTGGGGATCTCAGACACGACTTCGGCTGGGGGGGTAGGTCTAAGAACACGCCGTCCACTGGGCAGTATGGTTTTTCGTTCTTCCTCTTCAGACTCTGTACATGAGGTAACAAGGGGTAATATAACTAAGTAGTATCAGGGTACATTATTATACAGGGGTAATATAACTCAGGAGGCCTATCAGATATTATACAGGGGTAATATAACAGTTATATTACCCCCTGAATAATGTCCCGATATCCCTCCTCAGTTATATTACCCTGTATAATAATGTACCCTGATACCATTAGTTATATTACCCTCCCTGTATAATTTACCCAGATACCCCTCAGTTATATTATATAACTGAGTGGTATCAGTTATACAGGGGTAATATAACTGAGGAGGGTATCAGGGCACATTATACAGAGGTAATATAACTTATATTACCCCTGTATAATGTCTGATAGACCTCCTGAGTTATATTACCCCTGTATAATAATGTACACTGATACCACTTAGTTTTATTACCGCTGGTAATATAACTAAGGGCATCAGGTACATTATATCAGGGTAATATAACTCAGAGGCCTATCAGGGACATTATACCCCTGATTGCGCTCCTCAGTTATATTACCCCTGTATAACTGATACCACTCAGTTATATAATATAACTGAGGGGTATCAGGGTAAATTATAACTGAGGGTACATTACAGGGGTATAACTGAGGAGGGGCTGGGAAAGCATTGTGGCAGGCCAGGTAGGGTATAGGGTACATACTTACAGTAGCCGGCGCCCAGCACCAGGCCCAGCATCCCGCAGCCAGAGTCAGCCAGAGTGGAGGGGACAGTATGACACTGCTGCCAGCAGACTGCTGGATAGATTTAGTGAGCGGGGCGGGCACGGCAGCGAATCGGAGGGGGAGGGGGGGGATTGTATGGCAAGCTCCAGCGCCCCCCTTGTGACAGGCGGACACCCGCCCCCCCTCTAGTACAAGAAATGGCCCTGCCGTCAGTGGCCCGCCCACCACAGAGCCAGAGGCTGCAGGCAGCAATGTAAGCCTAAGCAGCGGGGTGGGGCAAACTGTGAAGGGGCGGTAGGGAGGGGGGGCCCGGCACAGCAGACAGACAGCACAGCTGACTGAGTCTGAGACAGTGCGAGTCTCAGTCAGCAATTGGCGCAGCAGCAGATTACCGGGCAAGTAGAGGGGAGAGAGGACACGCGCTGCCTG
The DNA here is from genome assembly GCA_033119425.1 of Bufotes viridis. Lineage (NCBI taxonomy): Eukaryota > Metazoa > Chordata > Amphibia > Anura > Bufonidae > Bufotes > Bufotes viridis. The sequence goes on from JAKVIS010001430.1 coordinate 26,533, forward strand.
GTGCCGGGCCCCTTGTCAGCCCGGGCCCCGAAGCAGCCGCTTCCCCTGCTTCCCCGGTAGTTACGCCCTTGCAGGCAACTGTCTCGGCTTCCTATGGAAGCAGCGACAGCTACTAGAAAGCGGGACATAACTCCCCTGTACCGGCACAGCCACTGAAATCCAGGACAGATGCAGGTCTCAGCTCTCTAGCACGTACCATTCCTGAGGTATTCCCAAAAAATTGCAAATATGGCGCCATCACTTGACCTGCATTAGCCAATAGAGGCCTGCAGGTCTTCCACTCATATCTCAACTGCCATACACACGGTCACATGACCCTTATCAGCCAATAGAAGCTTGCAGGTCCTTCTCAACACCCACAGTTTCACACCAGGTTTCCATAACAACCCAGCCATTTTTCTTTACTGTTGTAGGTCACCTTTAATGGGGCAGGGCGCTGTGGATAACACAGTTAAGGGAGCGGAGTGCTGTGAAGGTCACAGTTAAGGAGGCAGGCTGCTGTGGAAATCACAGTTAAGGGGACGGTCCGCTATGGAGGTCAGCGTTAAGGGGCGGGGTGCTGTAGAGGTCACTGTTGAGGGGACGAGGTGTTATGGAGGTTGTGTTTTAAGGGAACGGAGCGCCGTGGAGGTCACTGTTAAGTGGGCGGATTATTGTGGAAATCACTGTTAAGGAGCTTGGGTACTGTGGAGGTCACTAATAAAGGAGTGACTGCTGTGGAGGTCACTGTTAAGGCTGTGGGGTACTGTGGAAGTCACTGTTTAAAGGGGTGAGTGCTGTGGAGATTAATTTTAAGGGGGTGGGCCGCTTTGGAGGTCACTGTTAAGGGGGCAGGGCACTGTGGAGATCACTTAAGGGGGCGGGGTGCTGTGGTGGTCACCAATAAAGGTGCGGGTCGGTGTGAGGGGTCACTGTTAAGGGGGTAGGCTGCTGTGGAGGTCACTGTTAAGGGGTAGATCGCTGTGGAGGATCACTGTGAAGGGGGGCGGGCTGCAGTGGAGGTCACATTTTAAGGAGGCAGGGCACTGTGGGGGGGTCAGTGTTAAGGGGTGAGGGACTGTGGAGTCCATTGTTAAGGGGGCGGGATGCTGTAGAGGTCACTGTTATGGGGGATACTGTCAATATCTTTTAACGACACAAACAAACATTAAATGAAATAAACCCATGCGAAGCTGGGCCCTTCTGCTAATATATAGTTCTTAAATGGGTTGTTCCATCATGTGATGCCTGCTATGATGCCACCGAACCAGTGAGTGCTATCTTGTTAGAACCAAACGGCTATTTTACTCCAAATGAACACTATGGCCCACATTTACTAACGTGAGTGCATTTGGCATGTCCAGGTTTAAAGAAATTATCAGTGTCTAGCCCCACAAAGGCATGTGGTTTAGTGCCAAACTAAGCCAACCAATAGTCAGAGAAAAGTGTCTATCCCTGCACCACATGTATCATCCAGCCTGAGCCCCTGTGATACATCTTGTGCAGGTCTAGACAACTGGTCTAAACGTACACCATCTATTATTAGCAGATTCTTCTCTGCAGATCCTCTCAAGCTCTGTCAGGGTGGATTGGGACCATCTAAGATTAGTAAATCTTGCCCCATTGTGCAGATACCTGGAAGCTATATCAATCAATAAGTGGGTATCAACCTGGCTTTGGTAGCAGCCTGACAAAGCCTTGAGAAGTGGTTTACTGACGAGTGTTTTCATTTTCTATGAGCTTTAATGGAGGACACAACATACTTTTTTAATTTAATAACTTAAAACGTAACTTTTCCCCAAAGGTAGTACACTGTTCCACTTATCCAATTTAAAAACTTTTAGGATATGCTTTTCATTGCGTTTTGAGGTTGAGCACCTATATGGCAGCCATGGAATCCCCTTTGTGCATTGTCATTGTGTGAATTCAGGTTTTTAATCTACAATTATAAAATGTTATCTGCTGTTTTTCATTCACTTTTTTTTTTATTTGAATGTGGGGCAGAGTAGGGGGAGACTTGAACTACTTTGAAGACATACCCTTACAGTAATTTGCCACCAAACAAAATGCCCAAAATGGTTTGGATGGTCTGGCAACATGACTGTAGGAATTGCAGTTGATCTTCTGCTTTGTGAGTTTAACTCCCTGCATCATTTGACATGCTGAGGGATGAAAACCTGCAGCACAAGTCAATTTACGGTTGAGGTATTGTCCTCAGTGTGTGGCTAAGACTTCTAAAAATCCCATCCACTTCACTGATACTATACTGCAGATTTGCATGGGAACATACCCTAACATGGTATTACCTACATAAGGAATTACAAGCTTTTTACAAAGGGAACCTGCCAGGTAATAAGGTCCTGTGATTACAGCAGCCACAGCACAAATACAGGCAGATTGTAAGTGTGTTTAGTTTGCAAACATTAAAGGGGCTTTCTGAGATTTTCTTACTGATGACCTATCTTCAGGATGGGTCAAAAGTATATGATCAGTGGGGGTGTGACACCTGGGCCAATCAGCTGTTTGAGAAGGCAGTGGCGCTCCTTTGGACGTCTTCTCCCTGCTTTTCTTAGGCCAAGTAACAACACATTTATGTGTCACATAGCCTAGGAGCAGTTCAGTTCAGTAAAAAAAAAGCCCCGGAAAACCCTTTTAAACACTGATCTTGCCATGGGTGGGCGACTGGGCAAGCTGCATATCTTCAAATTTGCAGGATACGTCCAGGGGCTGCAGCTATCAATTATTTTAATAATAAAGTATTCTATCGATGAATCCAACGATTATCGAATACTCTAATAAGAAAAAACTACTTAAAAGAACGTTTTCCTTTATAAAAACTCATCAGCTTCCCCCATCAGTCCTCTGTGCCATCACCCCCCATTGCCATCAGTCCTCTGTGCCATCACCCCTCATTGCCATCAGTCCTCTGTGCCATCACCCCCCCCCCCTCCTTCATGCTATCAGTCCTATATGCCATCACCCCCCCCCCCACCCTTCATTCCATCAGTCCTATATGCCCTCTGCCTTCTAGCCATCACCCCAGGGCCAGTACTTACCTCTCCTGTAGGGGCGCTGCCGACACGCCAGAGCTCTTGAGCCTCTTCTTCACACGCTGCACTCGTCGTCCTGATGTCACACAGCGTCAGTTGATAGTGCATGCTTACGTTACTATGTCCTGACTATGTGTCAGGATACAGTACGGTGCAGGCCGGCTGGGGACCATGGAGCGTGATTAATAGGAAGCGCTTCATTCGCGCTCCGTGGTCACGACACAAACTAATCCTCGATGCAAAAAATTTGCATTGCACGTTTTTTTTTGTGTCGTTACTCGATTTAATCGAGTAATCGTTGCAGCCCTACATGATAAACAGTTATAAATATTTTGTGTAGGTTTTCCATAGATGACATTGGAAATGGGGTAAAACGCATTGAAGGGACATGTATCTGGAGTGTATTTGGCAGTTTTTCCAGCACCAAAAAGACTTCAGTTTTCAGCTGATGATTCGGTTACCAAACTGGCACTGGTTTTTCTCCTGATTTTGTGATGTTAACCTAGCCATAGGCAATTTTCATGCGTTCAGTATTTTTAAGCCAAAGGCTTTCTGGAAAACCTACAGGAAAAAAGTATAATGAATAATTGGTTTATGGTAAAAAATCCTAACTGTATGAAACTGGTACTAGAGTTTGCTATCTTTCAGAAGTATACGCCACTGGATAGCAGCTGGTGTGTTCAGCCTACAATTATTGGTAGGTTTTAATTCCTTTTTCCTTGTATTCTTGGATGCAGGGTTCAGAAGAGGATACTGTTGTATATGTTCTTGGCACTGCTGGCAGGCAGAATTGGAAACACGTATACACTGCAGTAACAAGAGGCCGCAAGCGTGTTTATATAATTGCCAGGCAAGACCAGCTCGACAGGGCAATCGCCAATAAGGCCCGTGATAGAAAGACCCGATTAACGCAGCGCCTGAAAGATAACCTGCCTCAAAGCACAACCTTTGCACAGCCAACAGCCATGCCTTCTGCAGATCCACAGAGCAGTCAGGCAGCAAAAGAGCAGGGACCTGATGTCACATGGACTTCACATTCAGTACCCTACACACAGCTTAAATCGCCACCTCGCTTTTCTCGCCCACCTGCTCCTACTACCCCACCAGCAGGTTCATCTACCACAGGTATTGGTGACGGGCAAGAACATCAGCACACCATAATGTCTACACCAACTGACAACTTGCAAGGCAGTGTTTTGGAGGAGTCCCCTTCACAGAAGAGGACAGGAGGTCCTGTGGATGATTTTGAAACTCCTAAAAAGTCTAAAGTGGAGAACAGCAACACGGTAATGTGCTCATGTCTTTATTGCTCTGTATGCATAGGTATTGATTGCATCATGGGAGTAAACCTGACAAAATCCGTAAGAGAAGCATGGATTACTAGAGAGACATTTGCTCCTCATAAGTTCACCTCGACAAGTTTGTAAAATAAAATGTGCCAGAATTGTAGGGCGCACATCAATGCTTATTTCTGAGAAATGACACATACAGTTTATATCAAGATATTTCCTTTGAGAGCAATTGACTTTTTGGGGTGTGTTGGGGGAAGAAAGGTAGTAAGTGCCTTGACGCATCCGTTTTTAGCAGTATCTGCTTAAATTTACACTATAAAATGACTATGATTTCACAATGTATGAAATGAAATTCATCTGTTAAATGACCAAATGTTTTTTCATCTGCAGGACTGGACACAAGAATCTCCTGATAGTCAAAGGCTGCAACTCCTGAGTCTCAAGAGTCCCTGTCACAAGAAGCTGTTCAGCCCCTAAATCTGAAAAACATGGAAGCACTCCGACCAGTAACTAGCACCGAGAATAGCAGCGACAGCAGGCAGGAAACACACATGCAGTTGTTGTTTTTTTAGGCCAAGTCGTTCCTTTATATTTCCATTTCTATTAAATCCGCTCTGTTGTTTGGCTTGAACAGCTGTATGTGGGATTCCCCATCCTGTCAGGACTATAGTAGAGTTTCCTCTATTATGTTATGCACTTCTGTTTATGCAACTATTCTTGATCTTTGTTTTAATAGATTTTTTTTAAAATAGAAAATAAGAAATCTGGTCTTAAAGGGAATCTGTCTCCAGTTTTATGGTGTCCTAAGTAAGGGCAACATTAGCTAGTGACAGTTCCCCAGTGTTGGGTCACTTTTTTTAAAATGATGACGCTGTTTTGCCCAAATATTCTATTAAATGGCTCCAGGACATGCCAATGAGTCCCCATATTCATGAGCTCATGGCTGTCCCCACCCACCTGCTGCTGATTCATAGGGAAAAAATTGTGAACCAGAGACAGGTGGGTGGGGACAGATGCGAGCTCATGGATATCAGGACTCATTGGCATGTGCCGGAGCTCTGAGGATTTAAATGTTAGGGCAGCAGAAAACTGGTGAGAGTCCCTTAAATTCTGATGGCACAAGCATCGTTTGAAATACCATGTTTACAATGCAGATGGTGGGGGAGATTTCTCAAACGGGTGTAAAGGAAAAGTGGCTTAGTTGCCCACAGGACAGGAGCTCTGTAAAATGAAAAGTGGAATCTGATTGGTTGCTCTGGGCCACTAAGCTACTTTTCCTTTACACCAGTATTGATGCTTTCAACTGATTGGGGTTGATTTATCACCACTGACCTGGTGCTAGATGCAAGGAAGGAATTTGTGTTGATGAAGCGATTGATTTTGTACCTTAAATATTGTAGCCTTAATAACTGCAAGATATGTAAGCATAGACTGTAAATACTCTTATGTACTGTCTAGAATTTTACTACATCAGAGCAAAATACTTTTGTGCAATGGCGTCGAGTGCATCCATTTCATGTGTGCCGTTGCTTATGTACACTTTTCGTAGCTGAGGACCTTCATAGGCATCTTCTGGCAAATGGGACCTTCAAACTCACTGGCATCAATCTTTGCAGCCTAGAACTTGAAATTGCTAATATTGTGATATGTGCCCTAGTTTACTCTTTTAGACTGACAGTACCACCCATGTAAACTCGTACAGTATTTGCCAGTTCTGCCCATGTGAGATACCTTTAACCACTGTAAGTGTTAAAGTGGTTCTTCAGGAGTTACATATTGATGACCTATCTTCCTCATATGAGATCAGCAGGGATCTGACTCCTGGCATCTCTGCTGATCATCTTATTGAGGAAGCTCCGGTGAGTACGGTGGCCTCTTGCAGCTTACCAAGCACAAGGCAATTCATTTGATAGCGGTTGTGCCTGGTATCACAGCTCAGCCCCATTCACTTCCTGGATCGGACCCCTGCCAATCTGATATTGATGATCTATCCTATCTTGAGGATAGGCCATCAATATGTAAATCCCGGAAAACCTCTTTTAATATGTTACTGGCCCACAACCTATCCACAGGTCAAGTGATGAATGTATGATCCCTGGAGGTCCTATTCTGTAACCCCCGCCAATCATGAGATTTCTTTGAATGTTGTGGTACTGTTGGTGTGGTTCACTATTTTGGGCAGCTGGAGATAGCTGATTGTTGTACTCCAATAGAAGTGAATGGTAGAGGTGGTCACACGTGCACTATTGCACGATTCACACAGGGAAATTGGTGATTACCTTTTTCATGGGGATCCCAGTGGTCATACTGTTACAGCTTATCCTGTGGGGTTGGCCCATGAAGAACCTTTAAAGAGGATTCTGGGACTGGCACTGTAGGGCATGTTTACTAGATGCCATATCGCTAATTTTTTTACTGATACGCTGCTCCGTTGGGGGCTTTCTGTTTTGCCGTCCTGTATGCTAATAAATAGCATTAGTACAGGGAGGAGGAGACAGCTGGGTTTGTCAAGGGGCATCTCCTTCTCCCTGTGACATGATCTGCTCTGATAGGACAGTTTACAGCCAGGGAGAAGGAGACATCCCCTGAGAAACTCGGCCATCTCCTCCTCCCCCCTGTACCAATGCTATTGATTAGTATACAGGACGGCAAAAAAGAAAGCCCCCAATGGAGCAGCGTATCAGTAAAAACAATTAGCGATATAACATCTAGTAAACATCCCCTACAGTGCCAGGTATTAATATTGTAATGTCCGAACCCGTAAAAGGTCCTCTTTAAGTGTGCAGCTATTCAGATGAGAAGGTAATCAGCAGAGAACTTCCTACGGATCATGTTTGCACTTTGCAGTAACGTAGCATGGATTTGCTTTTATATCATTGTTTATTCAGGTTTTTACAGTATGATTGTTTCATACAAAGTTTCAACAGGTTGAGTTCCCAAAACCATACATAAGACAATAAATTTCATGCTATTAAAGTATTAAATTTGTACAAAAATACTTTACAGTTTAATACTTGTTTGTTACAAATAAAAATACATATTTAATTGACTTATGATAAACAATTTTCTTTTCTCTCTTTATTAGTTCACTTCATATTTTGACTGGCAGTGTTTAAAACCCATAAGTTTGCACAGGTTAGAGAAAGATATCCATTTAACCATACCAAAAAGACTGTAGTGTGAAGATTCAAACACACAATATGGAGGCTTCCTGGATCCTCTCCTGCTCAGCAGATGCCATTGCTAAGTATCGCAAACCAAGCTGCTGGTGATTATCCAATCAAAATAGGAACCGCGTTATTGCTTCCAGGGATAGACAACTGGCACAGCTCTTTACCACGGGTACACTTCTAAAACAACAGTGAGAATGGTGGAGGAAGCGGCTCGATGTTAAACCTTATTTATACTATACAAACACCAGAGCTTGGGCTACATGCCTTCACTGTAGATGCCTTGGACACCATTTGAAAAGACCAAGTACTGAAAATGTGAAACAGATGACTTCAGGCGCTAAGAAATTATAAAAAGTCTTCAACTGATGCTATGTTAGAATTTTTAATTTTCATTTAAATCGCAGCCCAAAAACAGATACAAACTAATGAAGACCTTACTGCAAGAATTGGGTAGAGGGTTGAAACCACACACCGTACAAGGGAGCACGTGTACCAGAGGTCTGCGGAAAGGATCAGAAT
>JAKVIS010001431.1:0-33339 GCA_033119425.1 Bufotes viridis
TGACGAGTCTGTTCCGTCTTTTTGGACAGTGGGGCGGGGGTCAATTTGGTGGATTCACGGTTTGCTCAGGCTCTGGGTTTTACTCCAGAACCGGTACGCAGAACTATTCCTGTTTTTGCCATCGACTCCTCCCCTCTTACTCAGACAGAGTTAACTCAGATCGTCCATAATATCCATCTGCAGGTTGGAGGACCTCCATAAAGAGCATATCTCTTGTTATGTCCTGGACGGTCTTCCGGCTCCTATGGTTTTGGGGCTTCCCTGGCTGGTGACTCACAATCCCGTGGTGGATTGGCAGGCCGGGGAGATTGTGGAGTGGAGTGAACATTGGAAGGACAACTGCTTGAGTAGTAGGTGCTCAACACTCTCTGTAACATCTCTACCTTCCTTTCTGTCAGATTTTATGGATGTGTTCTCTGAGAAGGGTTGTCAGGGGTTACCACCTCATCGCCCATATGATTGCCCAATTAATCTGTTACCTGGGGCAAAACTACCTAAAACTCCGGTTATACAATCTTTCTGGCCCGGAGAGGAAGGCTATGAAAGATTATATTTCGAAAGTTTGGCTAAGGGACACATCAGACCCTCTTCTTCACCCGTGGCTGCAGGGTTCTTTTTCGTTAAAAGAAAGATGGGGGCCTGCGCCCTGCCTGGATTTCCGGGAATTAAACCGGATAACTATCCGAGATCCCTATCCTCTTCCTCTCATTCCCGACCTCTTTAATCAGGTTGCTGGTGCTAAATGGTTCTCCAAAATGGATCTCAGAGGAGCCTATAACCTGGTTCGCATCAAAGAGGGGGATGAGTGGAAGACGGCTTTTAATACTCCGGAAGGGCATTATGAAAATCTGGTCATGCCATTTGGTCTTACTAATGCGCCTGCGGTGTTCCAACATTTTGTCAACGATATTTTTAGTCACCTTATCGGGAGATTTGTTGTGATATATCTTGATGACATCCTGGTCTATTCTCCGGATCTGGATACACATAAGATCCATGTGAGACAAGTGCTGCAGATATTAAGGGCCAACAAATTGTTTGCTAAATTAGAGAAATGTGTGTTCGCCGTAAAAGAACTGCCATTTCTGGGGTATGTGTTGTCAGATTCAGGTTTCCGCATGGATCCAGAGAAAGTCCGGGCAATTATGGACTGGGATCTGCCTGAGAACCTGAAGGCATTGCAACGCTTCCTGGGGTTTGCCAATTTTATAGGAAGTTTATAAAGAACTATTCCTTGGTGGTCAAACCACTGACGGACATGACCCGAAAGGGATCCGATTTTTCCAAATGGTCACATGCAGCCAAAACTGCCTTTACATCTCTGAAGGAAAGATTCACCTCGGCTCCTATTCTCGTACAGCCAGATGTCTCGCTTCCTTTTATTGTAGAGGTTGACGCATCTGAGGTGGGGGTGGGAGCGGTACTATCTCAGGGCCCGTCCCTGGTGAATGGCGTCCGTGTGCTTTCTTTTCGAAGAAATTGTCTACTGCAGAAAGGAACTATGACATTGGCAACAGGGAACTTTTGGCTATTAAGTTGGCCTTAGAGGAGTGGCGTCATTTTTTGGAGGGGGCGGTTCATCCTGCCACAGTGATTACCGATCACAAGAACTTAGTATATCTGGAGTCTGCTAAACGTCTCACCCCTAGACAGGCTCGGTGGTCGTTGTTTTTTACTAGGTTTAATTTTGTAATAACCTATCGCCCGGGGCAAAAATACTAAGGCGGATGCATTGTCTCGAAGTTTTCCTGGAGGGGGTGATGATGATGTTCCAGAGCCTATTTTGCAAAAGGGGGTGGTGGTCTCTGCATTACACTCAGGTTTAGAGGGAGGGTGTTGGAAGCTCAGGGGACGCCCGGCCTCCTGCCCCTCGGATAAACTGTTTGTGCCAGAAAATTTACGCCTGGAGATACTAAAGGAACACCATAACTCCGCACTGGCAGGACACCCAGGTAGTAAGGCAACCTCTGAATTAGTGTCTCGTCGGTTCTGGTGGCCTAAGTGGCGCCAGGAGGTGTTGAATTTTGTGTCTGCATGTCCTACCTGTGCTCGTTCTAAGGTGGATCATACTCGTCCGGCAGGGCGTCTTTTACCTCTGGCCATCCCCAACAGGCCTTGGACGCACCTATCAATGGATTTCATTACTGATCTACCAGTATCAGCGGGGAAGACTGTTATTCTTGTTGTTGTTGACAGATTCAGTAAAATGGTGCACTTTATTGCTCTGACCGCTTTGCCTAATGCTAACACACTGGCTCAGGTTTTTATTGACCACATCGTGAAGCTTCACGGGTCCCTTCCGATATTGTTTCGGATCGTGGTACCCAATTTGTTTCTAAATTTTGGAAAGCTTTTTGTTCTCGCTTAGGGTTCATCTGTCGTTTTCTTCATCTTTCCATCCACAGTCCAACGGTCAGACTGAACGTACTCAATCAAAACCTAGAGACATATTTGAGATGCTTTGTTTCCGAAAATCAGGAGGAATGGTCATCTTATTTACCGTTAGCCGAGTTTGCCATTAATAATCGTCGCCAAGAATCCACCGATAAGTCACCATTTTTTGGTGCGTATGGTTTCCATCCTCAGTTTTGTACGTTTAGTGAGGGGGGCCGTCTGGGATTCCCGAGGAGGAACGATTTGCGTCTTCACTTTCATCAGTGTGGCAGAGTGTGCAAGAAAGTTTGAAGAGAATTGGTGGCAGATACAAACGTGTGGCTGATAAGAAGCGCCTGAAGGTCCGGACCTTGGGGTGAATGACTTGGTGTGGTTGTCTACCAGAAATATCAAGTTGAAGGTTCCTCATGGAAATTAGGTCCGAGATTTATTGGTCCTTATAGGGTAATTAAGATCATTAACCCGGTGGCTTTTCGCCTGGAGCTACCTCAGACTCTAAGGATCCATAATGTCTTCCACAGATCTCTGCTTAAGAGATATGTAGAACCTCCTGAACCATTGCCACTACCGCCTCCACCGGTGGTTGTTGATGGCAGTCTTGAGTTTCAGGTAGAAAAGATTGTTGATTCACGATATGTTCGCCGCTCTCTTCAGTACCTGGTGCACTGGAAAGGTTATGGTTCGAAGAGAGAATGTGGGTGCCAGCATCAGAGATAAAGGCGGACAGACTCATTCGGGCTTTTCATAGGTCCCACCCGGAGAGGTCTGGTCTTGAGGGTCCGGTGGCCCCTCGTAGAAAGGGGGTACTGTCACGACTGTGACTGATCCAGATAGGTCTGGGAAGAGAAGGTCGCAGCGACTTGCTACTCGCGATAGCTTGTGAGTTTGCTTCATGGTTCAGGGTATGTCATCCAGGTTTTGCCTTGTGAACCTTTTTGTCCTGACTGGGAGTTTGTAGGCATTCTTCTCAGGTGAGTGCTGTCTGCCACTCCCAGCTACTATATTAGTTTCAGTTTCACTTGCAGTCATTGCCAGATATAGTCCTTACTTCCAGTGCTATTCTGACCTTTGAAGGAGATCGTTTGACGGTATTGCTGTGGAGCTCGTGGTCTGGCGTGGACTGTCGTTGTTGGGATCATCTTCTCTGCTCGTGACTGGATAAGTCTATCTCTGCTGGAGATTGTTTGTTTGTTTGTTACTGTCTTCCCCTGTTGTTCTCCTAGACATGAGTGATGGTGACTAGTGCTCCCATCTACCTTTCCCCAGTCTAGTCTTCTGAGGGTCACTCAGGGTTTAGGCATCCTGCTCGCCGCACGGGTTCACACCCCGTCTAGGGTATCAGGGCAGACAGATGCCAGCGTAGGGTTTGTCAGGGGTGGCCGTTCTATTTCCCATCCGTAGATAAGGGTCCCCCTTCCCCTCCATCTGGTGCGACACGACTGCTGCTGGGATAGCGGTCGTGACAACATAGCGTTGATCCATGGGCCCAAACAGTTCTAATTTTGTTTCATCAGTCCACAGAACACTATCCCAAAACTTTTGTGAAGTGGTTTAGAGACGGCTCCACCGATCTGTGATTGGACTATGGTGCTCAATACTCAAATGGTGTAAGCTTCCAAACACCACAAAAAATAAAAGTGAGACAATAGAATCAAGGTATGGCACTCAACTTATCTGGAAATATGCAGACAGTAGGCACTATTAAAATATATGTAACATTTATTAAAACACACAATAGAACAGATATGAAAAAAAAAAAAAGATTTTTATGAAAAAACTTTTTTGAAAAAAACTTTTTGAAAAAAATCTTTATGAAAAAAAATTTTTATGAAAAATTTCTTATAAAAAAGTTCTTTTGAAAAATAAAAATAAAATAAAAACTAAAAAAATAATAAGTGAGTTCATGAAGAATCCATTAGCTCAATTGTACTAAAAAGTCCATCTTGCAATAATTCGTGTACAGACTTGGCTATGGAGCCACTCCAGATAGTTAAAACACTAGAGGATATGAAGTATGTCCGTACTTGGTTGGACCAATTCTCCGTTAGTGTATCTTTCAAATATTTGCTAGATAGGTGGTGGCGTCCCACCACAAATCTTACCTCCGTGGATTAGTCAGTGTCGGTACCAGTACTCACTTTCTTTGCGATAAGCCGGCTCAAATCGACGATTATTTGGAGACGATTCAGCATGGACACTTTGCTTTAAAACAGCAACCTTTCCCGGGCAAGGAGGTTTTAAGTAAGTGTAGTCACCAAACGCGTTTCGAGGTCTCAGTAATGCTGACCTCTTCCTCAGTGGTATGGAAGAGGTCAGCATAACTGAGACCTCGAAACGCGTTTGGTGACTACACTTAAAACCTCCTTGCAGCGCTGCTATTTGAAGTGGAGAAATACGTATTCCCGGAGTCTAAAAGGACAAACAGACCTCCGGGCGAATTAAAGGTTTGACGTTATTTACGGTAGAGTATACCGCTTGATATCACAAGCTAAGTGGTCTCTTACAAATCAACGCCCGGGAAAGGTTGCTGTTTTAAAGCAAAGTGTCCATGCTGAATCGTCTCCAAATAATCGTCGATTTGAGCCGGCTTATCGCAAAGAAAGTGAGTACTGGTACCGACACTGACTAATCCACGGAGGTAAGATTTGTGGTGGGACGCCACCACCTATCTAGCAAATATTTGAAAAATACACTAACGGAGAATTGGTCCAACCAAGTACGGACATACTTCATATCCTCTAGTGTTTTAACTATCTGGAGTGGCTCCATAGCCAAGTCTGTACACGAATTATTGCAAGATGGACTTTTTAGTACAATTGAGCTAATGGATTCTTCATGAACTCACTTATTATTTTTTTAGTTTTTATTTTATTTTTATTTTTCAAAAGAACTTTTTTATAAGAAATTTTTCAAAAAAATTTTCATAGATTTTTTTTTTTTTTTTCATATCTGTTCTATTGTGTGTTTTAATAAATGTTACATATATTTTAATAGTGCCTACTGTCTGCATATTTCCAGATAAGTTGAGTGCCATACCTTGATTCTATTGTCCCAAAACTTTTGTGGTTTGTCCACATGACTTTTGGCATACTGCAGTCGACTCTTCTTATTCTTTGGAGACAGCAAGGGGGTGCACCTGGGAGTTCTGGCATAGAGGCCTTCATTACGCAGTGTGCGCCTTATTGTCTGAGCTGAAACTTCAGTACCCGCATCTGACAAATCTTTTTTCAGTTCCTCAGCAGTCACACGGGGACTTTTCTCCACTTTGCGCCTCAGGTAGCACACAGCAGTCAAAGTCAGAATCTTTTTTCTGCCACGACCAAGTAGCGTTTCGACAGTGCCCTTTGCCTTGAATTTGCGAATGATGCTTCCTATGGTGTCTCTTGGTATGTTGAACATCTTTGCAATCTTCTTATAGGCATTGCCCTTCCTGTGAAGAGAAATCACCTCTTCTCTTCTCTTCCTGGACCATTCTCTTGACTTCACCATGTTTGTAAACGCACCAGTAAATGTCTAGAAGGAGCTGAGTATCACAGTCATTTTACATCTGCCTAATTGGTGCTTATTATGCTTGATTGCTGCTCCTTGACATCCAGAGGTGTTTTCAATACCTGATCGAAAACACTTGACTGAACCTCTGTTCTTAAGAGTGGTCGTCTTTAAGGGGTTGAATAATTGTGTCAATGAAGAAATCACAAAAAAAAACATTTAATACTGTATTACAAAAACAATTGTTGTCTTTTTAGTTGCATTTGGTTCTTTAAAAATTCCTTGTAAGATTTCATTCTGAACACAATTACAAATGTACACTAAATTCCCTAAAACCCTTTACAGCATTGGGGGTTGAATAATTTTGAACACAACTGTACAGGATGCTCTCCTGAAGAATTCAGGGTGAGGCCCAGGGGGATGTTTCCCTACAACCAGAAGCCACGCGTAGGACGTTGGAAGAAATTGTGTAATTTCTAGAAGAAATATACGGTGAGAAAACTAGTGCGGGGCACCTCTGGGTGACATTCTTCTACCAGATTCAGCGGAAAGATGAAGCAAAAGAACTTTTTCAAAATCCAGCTCTTCACCGCAGAGTTTCGTTCTTTATTAATGCAATAAAAATTCCAAGTACAGGTACGGACAGTAAATCCCTTCTACGCGTTTCGGGCTATAGCATGGTCATGAGTAAGGGCTGCTATGCTATAGCCCGAAACGCGTAGAAGGGATTTACTGTCCGCATCTGTACTTGGAATTTTTATCGCATCAATAAAGAACGAAACTCTGCTGTAAAGAGCTGGATTTTGAAAACATTTTTTTTGCACTTTGTGGGTTTGTACAGTCAAGGACCCTTATCCGTGCTCACAGCACAGAAGACCAGGTGAAAGCTGCTAAGTTTTTCTATTGCTAATTTATTCTAGGACTCCACAGTAGTCCCCTGAGACAGGCCCTGCGGGAACGAGTTAGGGTGGACCCGACTCTAAATTTTCGGCAGATATTAACAGTGGCTGTGGCACGAAGCAAGTAGGAAAGTTATGCCACAGGAGCGATACGGACCCAGATTGCTACATCTGTCGGGGCTGCAAGGAATGAAGAGGTCCTGTTCAAAGCGGTACAAGACCTGCAGATCTCCCTGAGTGCCATGCAAGAGAAGTTGGAGCAAATGGAAAGGTGGATGGGGTCCTGCTATATCCCTGAGGCTGCTTGTCGGGCCCAACAACTATCCTATCAGGTGGCATCGCTGGCTCCTTGCCCTAGTTTTCCTCGTCACCAAGCCCCCAATATCTTCCACTGAGGCCAGGCAGTCAAGCTGCATCCCCTGCACACAGAAAAAGAGAAAGCCGCCGAGAGGCACAGTGTTGGCGGTGTGAAAATATAGGACATTTCGCCAGAGAGTGTTGGCGTAATTCTGTTCTATTGTGTGTTTTAATAAATGTTACATATATTTTAATAGTGCCTACTGTCTGCATATTTCCAGATAAGTTGAGTGCCATACCTTGATTCTATTGTCCCAAAACTTTGTGGTTTGTCCACATGACTTTTGGCATACTGCAGTCGACTCTTCTTATTCTTTGGAGACAGCAAGGGGTGCACCTGGGAGTTCTGGCATGGAGGCCTTCATTACGCAGTGTGCGCCTTATTGTCTGAGCTGAAACTTCAGTACCCGCATCTGACAAATCTTTTTCAGTTCCTCAGCAGTCACACAGGGACTTTTCTCCACTTTGCGCTTCAGGTAGCGCACAGCAGTCAAAGTCAGAATCTTTTTCTGCCACGACCAGGTAGCGTTTCGACAGTGCCCTTTGCCTTGAATTTGCGAATGATGCTTCCTATGGTGTCTCTTGGTATGTTGAACATCTTTGCAATCTTCTTATAGCCATTGCCCTTCCTGTGAAGAGAAATCACCTCTTCTCTTGTCTTCCTGGACCATTCTCTTGACTTCACCATGTTTGTAAACGCACCAGTAAATGTCTAGAAGGAGCTGAGTATCACAGTCATTTTACATCTGCCTAATTGGTGCTTATTATGCTTGATTGCTGCTCCTTGACATCCAGAGGTGTTTTCAATACCTGATCGAAAACACTTGAATGAACCTCTGTTCTTAAGAGTGGTAGTCTTTAAGGGGTTGAATAATTGTGTCAATGAAGAAATCACAAAAAAAACATTTAATACTGTATTCCAAAAACAATTGATGTCTTTTTAGTTGCATTTGGTTCTTTAAAAAGTCCTTGTAAGATTTCATTCTGAACACAATTACAAATGTACACTAAATTCCCTAAAACCCTTTACAGCATTGGGGGTTGAATAATTTTGAACACAACTGTACAGGATGCTCTCCTGAAGAATTCAGGGTGAGGCCCAGGGGGATGTTTCCCTACAACCAGAAGCCACGCGTAGGACGTTGGAAGAAATTGTGCAATTTCTAGAAGAAATATACGGTGAGACAACTAGTGCGGGGCACCTCTGGGTGACATTCTTCTACCGGATTTAGCGGAAAGATGAAGCAAAAGAACTTTTTCAAAATCCAGCCTTCACCGCAGAGTTTCGTTCTTTATTAATGCAATAAAAATTCCAAGTACAGGTACGGACAGTAAATCCCTTCTACGCGTTTCGGGCTATAGCATGGTCATGAGTAAGGGCTGCTATGCTATAGCCCGAAGCGCGTAGAAGATTTACTGTCGCACCTGTACTGGAATTTATCGCATCAATAAAGAATGAAACTCTGCTGTAAAGCTGGATTTTGAAAAATTTTTTTTGCACTTCGTGGGTTTGTACAGTCCAGGACCCTTATCTGTGCTCACAGCACAGAAGACCAGGTGAGAGCTGCTAAGTTTTTCTATTGCTAATTTATTCTAGGACTCCACAGTAGTCCCCTGAGACAGGCCTTGCGGGAACGAGTTAGGGTGGACCCGACTCTAAATTTTCGGCAGATATTGACAGAGGCGTTGGCACGAAGCAAGGAGGAAAGTTATGCCACAGGAGCGATACGGACCCAGATTGCTACATCTGTCGGGGCTGCAAGGAATGAAGAGGTCCTGTTCAAAGCGGTACAAGACCTGCAGATCTCCCTGAGTGCCATGCAAGAGAAGTTGGAGCAAATGGAAAGGTGGATGGGGTCCTGCTATATCCCTGAGGCTGCTTGTCGGGCCCAACAACTATCCTATCAGGCGGCATCGCTGGCTCCTTGCCCTAGTTTTCCTCGTCACCAAGCCCCCAATATCTTCCACTGAGGCCAGGCAGTCAAGCTGCATCCCCTGCACACAGAAAAGAGAAAGCCGCCGAGAGGCACAGTGTTGGCGGTGTGAAAATATAGGACATTTCGCCAGAGAGTGTTGGCATACTCTGTCTGGACACTCAGAACCGCTGGATTATTGGAAACAAGGCACTCCACACAAACCTACCCAAAGGGCATTTCAATGGCGGATTCGATTCTGTGAGTTACGGAAAAGAGCCCCAGCACACCAATCTGTGGTAACTATCCGAGCGCCAGGAAAGGCTACCCTCTCTCACTCTCGTATTGAGGATAACCAATGAAGAAGGGGGCCGATGGCAAGATGAAGATGTTGGACTGCGGCAGATGAAAGGCCGGGTAACTCAGCAAAAGAAACCCGATAGAAAAGAAAGGACTGACCTTGATGCCGAGATGAAGTCCATACAGACCAGAGAACAATCAACCACCTCATGGGTGAAAGAACGTCGTCAGCGGCTCCAGATGGTCCGCCGGGTAGCAGGTCAGTGGTTACAAGAGTGAACCCATACGGGCCGTGCTCCAGTTCAGGTGGGTTCCACTGCAGCCTGGGGACCGGGTACTAGTGCGAGAGAAACGTCCCACAGGCAAGTTGAGCGAGAGTTTGGAGGTACGGCCATACAAAGTGATCAAAAGAATGTGAGGGAACTGCTGCTCTTCCATCCAGCCCAGAAAGAACCAGGAGACAGCCACGGCCGATAAGGTACTGATTGATACTCAGGTGCTCGAGTATTTATGGCAGAGGAGGAATGAAGAAAAGGAGGAGAGAATGTTAAGTGGCCTAGGTCACCTTATAGAATTTTTTACCCTTCAAAAAAAGCACATTTATTTGTCCATTATGTCTTCCATAGCCACCATAAAGCTCCATGGGATCACCTATGGATCCCATGGAGCTGGGGCGGACTGTTGATAACATGAAGCAGTGGGCTTTATTGTTGTCAGCAGAACCACAACCTGGGCCCAGCATGTTGTCACATCATGCTAGGCCCAGCTCCTCTTCGCAGCCCCTATACTCCCAGGAGCATGAATATGGCTCCCGGGCCCATTTTTAAGGCCCCAGATTGCCATAACATTAACAAAGTAATTTGGCTGCCCCTCCTGCACATGGGCCGGGACCTTTCATCAGGGATCTTATGGACTTATAATTTGTTTTTTGTTGTTTATTATATAGTGACTGAATGCTAAGCCAATATTGTTTTATACTTTTCATTTATTATAAATAAAATTATGTCAACTAAAATGTCTGGCCCTTTATTTAATATGTGATAACATTCAAACAATATCAACATTTACTTTTTTATTGAAATGCAAACATTAAAAACATAGTACACATCATTTAGATTACCGTACTTTATTTTATTAATTACAACTAGGGCTGTGCATATACTTTAAGACAACCATACATATGCCAAATGATTTTCCAAATGTTCTAAGTGCTGGGATAACCTCCAAAGCAGGGACCTTGGACAGCGTCTTGAAGTGTTCTGCATGCCTAAAAAAACTAAAAATGTTGTTACACATATCCAAACAGGTGGGCACGTAATCAAACATTAAATAGGTCCTAAAGATATAATTAAAGAGATATTAGAGGATTTTTGTAGGCAAAAAATAAAAAATAAAATACTCATACTCATGCACCCATGGAGACACTTCGATGGTGTCCTGGGGATTTAATGTAGTTTCGGGGCCACCCCAAACCTGGCCATTGTAATTTGGACTCATGAACTGGATAAGTTCCAGCATTAGCAGAGCAAGTTATCTTGGATCCAGCTCTAATGGATAAAGACAGCCAATGGTGACTTCAGGAACACCCCAGCCTGCATTTGTGGTGAACCTTCCGCATAAGGCAGGCAGGCATATAGTATAGTTTCCTGTGTGTAGAGAATCCTATTACACCCATCATACATGCACTTCCCAAAATTCACAAGCAGGACATCCCTCCCTCATTACGTGCTATTGTTTCTGGAATAGGGTCACTCACTGAACGTTTGGGAGAATGGTATGACTCTGTGCTTCAACCTTTGGTTAGGAGAATACCGGGTTACATCAAGGACACGGCTGACGTGTTACGATCAATGTATGATGTCATTTGGAAGTCAGATTTTATGTGGATAACTACGGACGTCGTGTCCTTGTACCCGTCTATTCCTCATAACATAGCTCTTTTAGCGTTGAAATTTCATCTCCACAAGTATAGCCACCATTCTTGTGAATTTATAGATTGTGTTGGAAGTCATGCTTTTACTTTTGACACATAACTATTTCTTTTTGATGCCCAATTTTATTTACAAATTAGAGGAGTTTCAATGGGGGCGAAATTTTCGTCCTCTTTAGCTAAACTTGTCATGGCTTATTGGGAAGAGCGATACATTTATAGTGTGGACAATCCTTTCACTCAGCTGGTAGGGCAGATATATAGATGATCTTCTCCTTATCTGGAGCGGAGGTGTGTCTGCCATTCCAGACTTTAAACAATATTTAAATGGCAATGTATATAATTTGCAGTTCACATGCTCATTCGATGCACGTGTGATATCCTTTTTGGATTTGAGACTTACCGGTGTCTCTGGTGGGTCAGTGCTCACTGAAACATATCGCAAAGATACCGCAGGTAATACCATTCTCCGTGCAAACAGTCACCCCCTATTCTTACCATTAAGGGTATTCACCGGTGGGTGAATTTGTACGCGCACGGAGAAACTGCAGCACCGAACTAGCATTTCAAAGAGAGTGCCAGGCTATTAGCTCCTGCTTGACTTATAATGCTTAGCTCCTGCTTGACTTATAATGTTTTCGGGGCCACGGAACGGAGCAACGGATGCGGACAGCACACAAAGTGCTGTCCGCATCATTTACAGCCCCATTGAAGTGAATGGGTCCGCACCCGAGCCACAAAAATGCGGCTCAGATGTGGAACTAAACCACGGTCGTGTGAATGAGCCCTGAGGCTTTACAGCGCTGTAATATGCTGTACAGACTCTCTGAGGGGTGTAGCCTTCTGTAACTGGGGACCTCAGCCCCAGTTACAGGAGAAATCAATAGTAAAAAACAAAATGTGATGTTTAATGTCCCCCAGAGGTCTTGAATGACCTTATGGGCGATACAAAAAATAAGCCCTCACACAAGACCATTATAAAAAAACAAATATATGGCTCTAAGGCTGAGTTCACATCACCGTTTAGCTTTCCGTTCTTCTTATCCATTAGAAGAAGAGAGAGAGAGAAAAACAGGATCCTGTAAAAAAAACGGATCATGTTGCATCAGTTAGGGCTCATGCACACGACCGTATGTATTTTGCGGTCTGCAAAAAACGGATCCGCAAAAAATACGGATGATGTCCGTGTGTAGTCCCTATTTAGCAGAACAGTTAGCCCCTAATAGAACAGTCCTATCTCTGTCTGTAATGCGGACAATAATAGGACATGTTCTATTTTTTGCGGATGGGAAATACGGACATAAGGAAACGGAATGCACACGGAGTACCTTCTGTTTTTTTGCGGACCCATTGAAATGAATGGTATCCAGCTCTGCTCTAGATAAGTCTCTGTTATTTCTTATTGTGTCTTTTATGTAGGCCTCTAGGGAGACTCTTGCTTTCTCTGGGTCTGAAGAAGCAGGTTGCCTCTTCCCTTTTCCCTACAGCTTAGGGTTTGCCCAGGGTGTACAGATTTAGGCACGAGGGCATGTTCATATCGACCATTAGGGTATGCACATGGGCACAGCAGTTTAAGGAAAGCTTTTAGGGATCGCTAGGAGGTGACCCTTTTCTCCCTAGCTTTTGGGCCTAGTCATTTGTTCTGTTTTTTTCCTGTGTTCGGTTATTTCCTCGTTTACCTACCTATCGTGACAAAAGGTTCTTTTGGCCACATATGCAGAGAGATGCTGAGAAATACATTAATCACCAGTGTACTTGTCTGAAAGACAAATGCCCTAATAAGCCTACCAGAGCTCCATTGAACAATATTGTCACCACTTATCCCTTTGAGATGGTCTCCATCGACTTCCTCCATTTGGAAACCTGCAAAGGAGGTTATGAGTACATACTAGTAGTAATAGACCACTTCACCAGGTTTGCTCAGGCGTACGCGACCAAAAACAAGTCAGCAAAGACTGCTGCCAATAAGATATTCAGAGACTTTGTCTTGAAATTTGGATTTCCTACCAGAATTCATGACCTGGGAAAAGAATTTGAAAACCAATTATTCTTGGCATGAGGAAAACACTGCCACATTCAGAACTCCCATATGACTCCATATCATCCAGAAGGTAATGGACAATGCGAAAGATTCAATTGTAAAAACTCACTTGCCCAGGTAATACACGCATATAACTGCACCAAAAGTGTTCGTGAGATCTCCAAGACTACCAATAGACAGCATGTTTGACACCCCAGTAACGGAAAAATATAAGAATCACTCTGATTTTGTAAAAACGTGGACAGATAGGATAACTGAAGCCCATCAGGTTGCTTTGAAGGTAGCTACCCAAGCTGCGCAAAGAGGAAAAGAGCACTATGACAGAAAAACTCATGGAGTAGAACTCTCATCTGGCAGTAGATTCCTTGTACGAAACCTTACTGAAAGAGCAGGACCAGGAAAACTGAGATCGTTCTGGGAAGCCACTGTACATGTCGTTCTGAGGAAAAAGTGTGAAGATAGCCCAGTGTATGAGGTAAAGCCAGAAACGGGAAAAGGCCGAACAAGAATCCTGCACCGCAATTTGTTATTGCCTTGCTATTACTTGCCCGTCAACCAAGGTTAGCAGATACCTGACAGACCCAGTACCAGAACACGAGGCCAAGTTTCAAAGACTCTTCAACCAGTGACACAGATATCGGAGGGAATTTAAGAAGATGACATGGATCTGGAACAAGAACAGTGGAGATCGTTCATTCCAGTAACTCAACAAACAAGGGTACACATAGAACTGAATCCTGAAGCAGTAGAGTTCTATCCTTGCCAGTTAGAAATGAGTGAGGAAAATACAGAGGAAAGTACAAAGGAAGCTACAGTGGAAATTACTGAGGAAGAGCCTGTAATTCCACCTGAAAACATTACATGTCCATCAGGAAACAAAGAAGAAGAAAACACTTCACCAGAAAACCCACTTGAGATAGTTGACAGCGATGAAGGCGAGTTTGAGGATGCTTCAGATACCTTACCGCTATGCAGGATACACCCCAACAGGAACAGGAGACAGCCGAAAGTTCTGACTTATGACACTGAGACCACCTTGTCGCCGGTAGGTGGGCTTAGATGTATTTTGATCAAAATGTATTGACCAAGTGTCTCAGTTTTTATCAAGAGTGAGGGCCTAGTCCATATGTTATGCTTGCATCTAATTTTATACTGCATTATTTTCTGTTACCCAGTAGTGTTGCCAGGAATGCAGCAGTACAGGTCATAGACTGTGTTCATACCCCACAGATTTACCCTAGCTGGTACCTACGTCCAGATTGTTTTGCTGAGGACTCTAAAAGTGGTAACTGTATCCATGTCTTAAATGCTATGGTTCATTAGTGTCTACTTACCGTATGTTGAAAATGTTAGATGTTATGTTCTGTGGTTAGCAAAAAAAAAAAGAAAAATAAGGAAATTTCTAGCACTCCTACTGCAGACATTCCAGGTAAAAGAGCTTTAAATGATGAAAACTAGGTAGGAGAAAAAAAATATAGAGAACAATAGGTGGTTATGCTATAGTATATTGGGAACGTACCATGGGTATTCCACTTTATTAAAAAGAGAAGAAAAAAAAAGAGGACAGAAGTAATAAGGTGTCCCCCAGTTTTCCATCAACTCTTGTCTCACAATATCATATACAAACTTATGTTAAAGGGGTTTCTTACTTGTTGTTTGTAAGCCACAATATCCCACCAGGCTTCATAGCGCTGTGGGCCAGGTGGGAAGCTGTGACATAACTGGAACTAGATGTTACAGGGAGGACATTTCCTCAAGTAATGGTATTACTACTTACCTTGGCTCCCTATGGTTATTGGAAGATGAGTAGGAGAATGTGGTTCTCATACTAAAGTCTGTGTATGTCGAGGACGACATCAAATTTTATGGGGGAGAGTGTAAGGTATGTCAAAAATAAGCACCCCATAAAAATAAACTGAAGTGTAAGGTATGTCAAAAATAGGCACCCCATAAATAAACTAATACCTATTCCATTTCCAGTTTCAGCAATCCAAGAGTATAGCTGTGGTAATAGAAAAGTAAAACTCATGGCAATTCTACTAAATCATCAGTAGATGGCAGCAGAGTGTTTAAAGCCTGAATGACATAGCACTGCAAATAGCAGGGGAGAACTTAAAATACAGACCTTTTTTCCTGGCTGGACAGAATATTGTATTACTATCCTGTCTACCAGACTGAAGGTTATGGGTTGTCCCTGCAGGTAAGAGAACACACATTAAGGGCAATAAACAATGATTTAATGCACATCCCTGTAATCAGCTAAGGCTGCTGGTGATAACCTCCAAAGCAGGGACCCTGGACAGCGTCTTGAAGTGTTCTGCATGCTTAAAAGAAACAAAAAATGTTGTTAAACACATCCAAACAGGTGGGCACGTAATCAAACATTAAATAGGTCCTAAAGATATAATTAAAGAGGTATTAGAGGATTTTTGTAAAAATAAAAACTAGAACTGCAAGCCCTGCAGTTTCAGGTCGTCCATGAAGGGTATTGTCTAATCCTCCAGATGAAGAATATGTACCAGCTTCTAAAAAATTAAGTTCTGGGGGAGTATCATGAATCCTGATGAAGTTATTCAGGATCTGTAATGCCCCAGAGTGGCATTACCACTTATTTACCCGCTACTGTCTTTAATAGGCTAGTACAGTGGTCAGCAAACTGCGCTCTAGAGCCACATGTGGCTCTTCAGCCCCTTGATATTGGCTCTTTCAGGTGAGGGCTCACATGTGCAGTGCGATCGCATATTCGTTGCCCGTGGCAAAAATCGGCAGGAGGGGGAGGACCAGGAAGCGGTGAAGGCTCTGTACCCACCACTTCCTGGTCCTCAGCTGTAGGCTGTGCAGGGCTGTGCACAGTGTGAGGCGCTCTGTGACGTCACGCTGTGCACGCCAGTTCACAGCACAGCCGACAGCAGGAGGAACACCGAGCGAGGGTGGTGAGGAGCAGTGGCATCCAGGAGCAGGAGAGGTAAGTGCTTTTTTATTTTATGAAACTTGGGGCTGATCTGAGGCAATGGGTGTGATGGGAATCATATGAGAGGCATCATTGATGATAATGGGGATGATGAAAGGCATCATGGATAATAACAGGGTTGATAAGAGTCATCATGTGATAATGGTGATGATGAGAGGCATGGGGCTCTTATCTGAGGTCTGATTGGGGGTCATTCACTTTGGGGTCTGAGCTGACGTCTGATCTGAGGGAGGTCTTATTAATATTGGGGGTCTGATTAGTGGTTTGACCTGAGGTGTAAGGAAAAATTATTTTTTTTCATAGTGTCCTCTAAAACCTACGTGCGTCTTATAGGGTGAAACGTTGTGGAGTGAAAGATGTAGTGTCGAGGATTTAGAAAGGTATGTTCAGATGGTTAGGAATACCCTTATTAAGTTAATAACAATGTACCTTCCAATATAGTTTACGTTTAAAAAACTTGGCTCTCAGAAAAAATTAAATCGCTGTTGTTGATATTTGGCTCAGTTGACTAATAAGTTTGCCCACCACTGGGCTAGTATAATGTCATCTTGTGTATTTATTTCACTACACTGTGCATTCCTATTTCTAATGTAGCTGTTATGTTCAAATGTAATGTGCCCGGTTCACCAGCAGTTAACACGGCAGAGTTATAGTTAGAGAGAATGGAGCTTTACCTTCCATTCTAACCCCCTCTCTGTGGAGGAGTGGGCGAGCCCCATAATGGCCCCTAACCCAAATACTGACCCCTAACCCTAATACTGGATCAAAAGTTAATATTACGTTTAACCCTAATTCTGAGCCCTGAATCTCACTCCTATACTGACCCCGAACACTGACCCTAATACTGTCACAAATCCTAATACTGACCCTAAGGCCTCATACACACGACCGTTCCATTTTTTGCGGTCCGCAAATTGCGGATCGCAAAACATGGAAGCTGCCCACGTGCCTTCCGCAATTTGCGGCCCATTATAGAGATGCCTATTCTTGTCAGCAAAATGGACAAGAATAGGACATGTTACATTTTTGCAGCCCCATTAAAGTAAATGGGTCCACACCCAAGCCGCAATAACTGTGGCTCGAATGCTGACTAGAACAACGGTCGTGTGCATGAGCCCTAATACTGATAATCCTAATACTAACCCAGAGGTGTAGCTAGGCTTTTCTGCAGCTGGGGCAAGGATTCAGACCGCCTGGAGCGCTCATGTCTAAAACTAACTTATCCTCCCCTGCCCTCTGTATCCTGACCTCCAGAGATGATTGGCTGCAGTGATCACATGTCCATACATCATCTCTAGAAGCCAGAATACAGAACGCACCGGGCAAGAGTCACCCCGGGAGCTCCAGGGGTCGGGTTTAGTGATTGTAAGTTAGTGTCTGAAGGTAATCTACAGATAAATACTCTGATCTACCACCTGACCACAGATTTCTTCATCTTCATTGAATTCAATGAGGAAAATCCACCACAAATCCTTGTTCTTTCCATATCAGAAATGAATAATCTGTGGATTTATAAATCTGCCTGCAGCTCAATGTCCACGTGGAAAAATCTCTGCAGCTTGGAGGAGATTCTGGAAAATCTCATCCACTTTGCTGTTACTGGGTTTACAAATCCCCACAAATAATTGGCGACATTTCTGTCTGGTGCGGAGGTCCAGTAGGAAGAGCTCAGATCCCTCTGCTCCACTGATGGTGTCACCTCCTCACATGTGTCCTGTGCAGCCTCCATGTTCTTACAAATGTCTGCTATTTATTTGGGGAACAGATCTTCCTGCTCTTGGAGATAAAACCAGATGACGTCATTGCCATAAACCTCCATTACTACCGCAAACCACAAGGAATCAGCAGCTGCCGACATGGAGCAGATATCAAGATGGCGCAGAAGTCACTGGATGTTGCTGTACTCCCTTAGCCAGGCCATGACCAATGGGTAGAAATAGCAGACTACATGGTAGACGATGCCTGTTTCTCTCCTCCATACACTCTCCTCTGATACACACTACTTCACTTCTTGTTCTACGCTCTTCTCTCTCCCTCTTCACAGTTCTAACACACTCCCCAAGCTATATAGATGAGTGGCGCCAGCACCACCTAGAGGTGAATGGGAGAAATGGCACTGCCAGCCTGATAATAAGAAATACCATGCAATGCAAATAAATATATAAATAGGATGTTTAAAGTGTCCCTTTTACACACATATGTGGGACGCTCCACAGTGACCAGGAGAAGCCTCAAAGCACCTGGACACAGCCTGACAACGAAGAGCAAAATTGTATGTCACCATATTCCTCTATGGACCGTGTGGATCTGTTTCTGATGGCAACTAGTACAAAGAATAAAGCAGAAGAATCATGCCTGCCGTAAGGGAGATCCGCCCTGTAGGTTGTAGAAAGGAAGAAAGACATAGAGGATTAGATTATATTATATCCAGCACCTGGCTATTAGGAAGTGGACCTGTTGCCCAGTTTTACCTACACAAAAAGATCTGAGTCTGAAAAGGCTCCAAATGTATAATACATTTTATTCAAATATATATACAAAACATGATTAAAAATAGAGAAAAAAAGCCCATCAAGAATAAAGTGCGGTGTTCATTTGAGGTGATCTAATAGCAGTATCAATACCTTCTGAGGGAATGGGATATAAAATACTCACATCCCTTAGTTGCAAATTTACACATAGTCAACGGTGTTAGGTAGAATGCAAATCCAGCTAATATATATCTTAACTACACACCTATTGACCACAAGCTGATGTGTCATCGAAAGTGTCAAATAGGAATCAATACTTATCAATACTTAGATGCTAGTGCATCATAAGGAGGACAACAATTAACATCATTCCCCACATCAAAAAATCAGCGTGTGGTCAAAAAGGTGTCAAGTAAACATTATCATGAAACTCCACCAAACAACATAAAAAACATCCCTCATGCTTGCTATAAGGTATAAGACATACACAAGAAAATGGGAAGATCACCACAGAAGAACCGCACACCCGGACGCGCGTTTCGGAAACACCTTCATCTTAATCCAAGAAGAATCGTACCCCCAGATGAAGGTGTTGCCGAAACATGAGTCAGGGTGTGCGGTTCTCCTGTGGTGATCTTCCCATTTTCCTGGGTATGTCATATACATTATAGCAAGCATGAGGGATGTTTTTATGTTGGTTTGTGAAGTATGTTCCCTTTATTTTTTCAAACAGACTCCTCTTTATTTCCACACCTCTTTGCACCCAAGGGTGCTGCCATCATGAACTTCAGGGACCCTGCCTTCCCTGCACCTGAAACCCATACCACCAAGGGCACCTCATCCAACATTTAGCAGGAGATCCCTTAAAACCAAAGTGTGCCCAAAGAAATTCGGCGCTGTCCTTCCCGTCACTGTACACTGGCCCAAGGAGCTGCAGAAATGTGATTACCAACTACTACCCCCATCAGACCAATACACTCACACATTGTGCCCCTGCGGCCTTGTCACTGCAGATCTTTCCTTTATACCTAATGTCTGTGGAGGCTCCAATCCTGATTTTGTCTTACAATTACTGATGGAAATCACTGAGCAAAACACTGATGTGTGAATAAGGCTTAAGTCACGATTTTCTTTACTTGGCCACAAATTGAAGAACAAGTCCACACAAGATGGAGGCACCCAGTCTTACAAGGCAGTTTTCCCAGCAATAATGTAGCTGCGCTGGAGGAAGGTTTCCTCAGTCCCAATGTCTTCTTAATGCCGCAATCTTTTTCTCTAGATACAATTACTCATATACATTCTCCGAAGTTCCTAGCAGTGAGGTGCAGAACTCCAACTCACAAGCAGTAGGACAGCTGGAGAAGATGCTAAACCAGGGAGGAAGCCAAATGTGTAGTCCATGAGGAGAGGCCAATATCGAAGTATTCTCTTCACAGATTTCCTCCACTCCGCCTCGGGCTGAACACTGGTCAGGTCATCTACATAAATATCTATGTTGGATGTGTCCTATGCCTTCTCCTCGCAGATCCATCCGGACTAACCAGACTTTGGCCTAGGTACCAGCTTTCTCAGAGAGGGACAGCTTCTTTGCTCAGCACAAAACCATCTTTTGCCCAGCAGGAGACTGAAGAAGCCAGCTCAGTGCACTGCCTGTATTGTTTTCCACTTGAGTGGAGTACAGAAGCGCACTGGTTTACTGCAGACCCTGATTCTCTGGACTTATTCCTATTGGGGTGCACCACGTCTTACATCCTTTCTGGAGAACAGCACACATGGTGACACCTCAACGGTATCCTGGGACCCAGTGTAGATTTGGGGCCACCCCAAACCTGGCCATTATAATTTGGAGTCATGAACAGGATAAGTTTCGGTATAAGCAGAGCAAGTCATTGTGGATCCAGCTCTAATGGATCAAGACAGCCAATGGTGACTATAGGAACATCCCAGTCTGCATTTGAGTGAACCGTCCACATAAGAGTAATGGTGGATGAGCCGGGAGGCAGGGGGGCATATGCCCCTTGGGCTGGTAGATGTTTAGGGCTGTCGGTTTCTGTGGCACCTGAACTTAGTGAAAGCAGATACAATTGAGCATGCGGGAGCACTGGTGGGACAAGGGAACCACTGGTTCCCTGCCCGTCATTTTCAGCCAGCATCAATGTGATGTAGGCAGAGCAATGACGTCACTGCAGCACCTACGACGTTCCACAGCAGCTTATCCACCAGAAGACCGGGGCTGCATCACTGCATCGTAGGACCACGCCGGACAGTTTAGTAGAGACTGCCCTCTCTGTATGCCCTAACCTTAATACTGGTCCCTTACTAAATACTGACCCCATAATGGCCCCTAACCCAAATACTGACCCCTAACCCTAATACTGGATCAAAAGTTAATATTACGTTTAACCCTAATTCTGAGCCCTGAATCTCACTCTAACACTGGCCCCTAACTCCTATACTGACCCCGAACACTGACCCTAATACTGTCACTAATCCTAATACTGACCCTAAGGCCTCATACACACGACCGTTCCATTTTTTGCGGTCCGTAAATGCGGTCCGCAAATTGAGGATCGCAAAACATGGAAGCTGCCCACGTGCCTTCCGCAATTTGCGGCCCATTATAGAGATGCCTATTCTTGTCCGCAAAATGGACAAGAATAGGACATGTTATATTTTTGCAGCCCCATTGAAGTAAATGGGTCCACACCCAAGCCGCAAAAACTGCGGCTCGAATGCTGACCAGAACAACGGTCGTGTGCATGAGCCCTAATACTGATAATCCGAATACTACCCCAGAGGTGTAGCTAGGCTTTTCTGCAGCTGGGGCAAGGATTCAGACCGCCTGGAGCGCTCGTGTCTAAAACTAACTTATCCTCCCCTGCCCTCTGTATCCCGACCTCCAGAGATGATTGGCTGCAGTGATCACATGTCCATACGTCATCTCTAGAAGCCAGAATACAGAACGCACCGGGCAAGAGTCACCCCGGGAGCTCCAGGGGTCGGGTTTAGTGATTGTAAGTTAGTGTCTGAAGGTAATCTACAGATAAATACTCTGCTCTACCACCTGACCACAGATTTCTTCATCTCCATTGAATTCAATTAGAAATGAATAATCTGTGGATTTATAAATCTGCCTGCAGCTCAATGTCCAGGAGGAAAATCTCTGCAGCGTGGAGGAGATTCTGGAAAATCTCATCCTCTTTGCTGTTACTGGGTTTACAAATCCACCCGAATAATCAGCGGCATTTCTGTCCGGTGTGGAGGTCCAGTAGGAAGAGCTCAGATCCCTCTGCTCCACTGATGGTGTCACCTCCTCACGTGTGTCCTGTGTTGTCACCAGTCTGATATATATATATATACACCTGCAGCCGCCATGTTCTTACAAATGTCTGATATTTATTTGGTGAACAGATCTTCCTGCTCTTGGAGATAAAACCAGATGACGTCATCTCTATAGACCTCCATTACTGCCGCAAACCACGAGGAGTCAGGAGCCGCTGACATGGAGCAGATATCAAGATGGCGCAGAAGTCACTGGAGGTGGCCGAGCTGAACGCGTTGTGTCCACAGAAGGCACTTGAGAAAACTGGAGATGATCTTCCCTTTAAAGCCACGAATCATCCGCAAAGAATCTGAAAAATAGAAATGGCAGTCTTATAGACGCGACAACATCTCCTGGGAGTAACGTCTACTCCAGAAACTGCTGAAATGAAGATGGAAGATGCAGAATTGTCACCATCTGCTTCTCCCATTTGCAGAGAAATCTTCTCCCCGGCAGCACAATTCACCTGCACCCTCTTCTCATGACTGGGGTTGGGGTGTAAGGTTCTGTGTTGGGGCCAGGACTCTGGTTCATTCTCTGAAGATGTGTCAGCAATGGATGAACCAGATGTAGTAGGAGGATTAGAGGTACAAGTACAATGGGGGACACGGAATGGAAAATCTATTCACTTACCTATACCATGATGTATTAGTCTAGCAGAGCTGAATTCGTAGAACAGATGCAGTGATCAGGAGGATGGTCAGATAACCCGAAGAGGAACAATGAAGATGTAGCAGAGCTGAGTATGCAGTACAGAATCAGGAGGCAGAAGAGTAGTTGTACGGTCCAGAGGTCATCAACGGGGGTCAATCAGAGCCAAGTGTGCAGTACAGAATCGGGAGGCAGAAGAATAGTCGTACGGTCCAGGGGTCATCAACGGGGGTCAATCAGAGCCAATTGCGCGGTACAGAATCAGGAGGCAGAAGAATAGTCGTACGGTCCAGGATCAGCAACGGGAGTCAATCAGAGCCGAGTGTGTGGTACAGAATCAGGAGGCAGAAGAATAGTCGTACGGTCCATGGTCAGCAACGGGGGTCAATCAGAGCCAAGTGCGCGGTACAGAGGGATTATCCAAACTCGTAGTCAAAAACAGATCGGGTCATAACTGAAATCAAATAGAAAATCCTGGATCAGAACCAGCACTACCAGGTCAGGGGCTAAAACTCCAATAACTGGTCCTGGGGCCTATACACAAGGGAGTGAAATAGAGCGCCCGGCCGTGCATTCTGCGAATGCTCCACCTGACAACCCTCCAGCTCCTTGGTAGTCGGCTGAAGAGGTGACTTCTGTGTAAGGGGCTTATTCTATACAGAGCACACAATCCACATACCATATCCGTCCTCCATTATCTGGTCAGCAGCAGGGAGCGGCACAGGGGGCAGACTATATTCTCCAGGAGCCAAGGTCTTATACAGGCTCCATGGAACTCATGGGAGCAGGGGAGAGTGGTGACCGACTCTCCCGCCTCAAACTCCAGGAGGCAGATGACACAACCTACACTGGAGCCGGCTGTGCCCACGATGTAAACGGGCAGCTCCTCCAGCGCCTGATGTAACTGGCGCACTGCCTGCCGTGTCCTCCTCCAGACAGTGGTGTTATCTGGGGCATGGGATGGTCTTCTGCGTCTCCCTGCAGTGGACGCCCGCTCCTCTCCAGCCATGGCTGTCTGCTGTTCATATGGAGCTGGTCGAACATGACGTCCTCTAATAGCCTGTCCTCCAGGAAGACCGCGGGTACGAGCAGCACCTTCCGGGGCTGATCTTCCCGCTCTGTGTCCTAATAACAAGACATCATATAAATGACTAAAAAGTCCATATAATCCCGAACAATTGTCAACTGAGGTAGGTGATTGGTAGGTACCAGAACATGTAAGTTATGTAGGAGATCACTTACCTCTTCGGGTAGAATTTCTCAGATTCTCCATCAAGAAAGACTCTGTAACAATATAAACGCTGAGATTCCCAAAAATGGGGAGCAATCAATAATACGCTACAGTCTCCTGAGCAATACCAATACAACTGCACAGAAATGATGGTTCCGATGCCGGACGTAGAACTCCTGAGTGATGTCACAGTCACCTGGGGCGGAGCCATTCTAGAAGGTGATGACATCACAAGTATCGGTAGCTAATGGCTCAGTCCAGATAATGAAAGTTTTTAAAGAATATAAAACATTTATTAATTTTTTTAAATAAATCTGTACATTCTAATTGCAACTCCCAGCATAGCCCCAACCTCTGGGTGTTGTATCTGAATGATATGTGGTATGCAGGGCCCGGGGCTTGGAAGTCATGTGACTGAACCAAGAGACAATGTGCAAAGTGATATAAATAAAAATAAATACATTAGATTTTTCATAAAGTCTTCAGAGATCAGTAACCCGCAAACATCTTGTATCGCCTATAATGGACCATTCACATGCCCCTGTAGCTGGGTCGCCAACCTCCCTTAAATATTTTCTGGACACCTAAGCCAAAAATCCCACAGGCCGCTCCCATTTATATAGACCATACCTCCAAATACATTCAACCTCCTTTAAGAGTCCCCAGAATTAAATGAGATTTTCCCATGTCCACAGGGTACAGTATAGGCGTCCAATTCATGGAGGTCCCACCACTGAGACACCCCCACGTTTGATGTCAGCTTGTCCCTTATTGTCTTGGGAAAATAACACCAGAGCCACAGACCTGGAGGATAAAATGGTCCCTCTTATGCAGAGTACATGGATTAAGTTTAATGTTTTTTCGGTGCGGCAGCAGTCCGTGCAAGACTTGCAATTATGTATTGGTTACTAAAACCTTTCATAATGCCGACCCCTCTTTAACTTTTCCAATTAAGACTTAGGGTACCTTCACCCTGGCGTTTTTTTTTTCCGGCATAGAGTTCCGTCGTCTGGGCTCTATACCGGAAGAATACTGATCAGGATTATCCCTATGCATTCTGAATGGAGAGAAATCCGTCCAGGACGTCTTCCGTTCAGTATGTGAAAGTTTTTTGGATGACAAAATACCACAGCATGCTGCGGTTTTCTTTCCGTTCTGGGATGCAGAGCAAAACGTTCAAATCATTCTGCCACAATAGAAAACGGATCCATCCTCCATTGACTGTCAATGGAGTTTAAAACGGATCTGTGACCTCATGTATGTGGGTAGTACGTCACGTAAGTTCAGGAACAGGATATTGGAACATTTAAATTATGTTTCAAATCCTGCAGCGTTAAATATTTCTAGTGCCGCAAATCATTTTATTAATATGCATAATTGCAACGTTAACTCTTTCCGTGCCTTTGCTATAGAGAAAGTTAATGTACCCAGTCGAGGAGGAGATTATAAAAAAAACATATTACTCAGAGAAGCCTTTTGGATTTTTAGGCTTAACACAAGGATGCCTTCAGGTTTAAACCCAAGGAAAGGACTTATGTATTTACATCAGTGATTTGGTCAGATGACCGGTATGTACATTGATTAACTGCATTTTGTTGTATGCCATTGTATACATTTTAGACTACATTTGTTTTGATTTGATTTTTCAATATAATGTATGTCTCTCATCACAGTTTGTGGTTTTGGTTGTGGTCATGAAATTTCCCCATGACATTTCAGATGCGTTTAGGCTATAATGTGAATAGTTGCTTAATTCTGTTTACTATATTCTGATGTCAGATTTTGTAAAACACATGTCAGGTGGGCTGACAGGGAGAATAATTGAGCTCCCACTTCCCCACCCCCTATTTTGGTTTGTGGGCGGGTGGTGTAGATGAGACCTTCCATTTTCCTACCCTAGTATCAGTCTTTGTTACGACTAAGGACAGTATTGTCCGAAACGCGTAAACTACCGCATGGTTCAAGGGATTTGTCTGTATTTGGCTGTATGTTACTACAATAAAGAGGAAGATTTTATTGAACATCATCGTAGTGCCGGAAAACTTTTCTTTCATTGTTTCAAGGACTTATCCATTGGTTCTGAGCACGCTCCATTTCTGTAATCAAGGTGAGCTGGATTTGCAGTTTTTTCTGGACCAGCCATGTGAACACTGCATCGTCAATATGTCTGCAATCTGCAAGACATGGCAAAAGCTATGACATGTCCTATCTTTTGTGGAGCAGAAGAAAGGACATGGGACACGAGCACAGCAGCACTAAAGCTTTGTGAAGGGAGCCTTAAAGGGAGGGCACCTCGGCATGCAACCTAAGGTCTCCTTCACTGCCGAGGAAGTAGGGGGCTCCACCATGTCCACAGGTTCAGACTGATGCCCCTGCAGATGTCAGTGATCAGATGTCAATGGGAAAAAAAACAGCGTGGAAAACCTATGTCCAGGAAGAGAAGGATCATGGGAAAGTTCTCCGGGAGTGAGCCTTCAGCCCTACACCAAATCCAAAAGGGATGCAGTCGATTTGTTCTCCACCCAGAGATGGCTTCATAACAAAAGTGCAGTTGCGGTGTCAGAACCACTCCCATAAATTGGTGCATTATTTTGCAGGTAAAACAAGGTTAATACACTCAAAGTGGTTATTGGTCACCTCGTGTGTGAGGGGTTGTAATGCTCACGCATGCTGCAAAAACTGTCCCTACCTTGAGTCAGGAGACTGGAAGGTCCCATGATGTCTCCCCCTCAAACAACACCCCTTTTTAACCAGTTCCCAGCCACCATAGGCTAAAAACGTCCTGGGGGTCGGGTTTTATAACTGAATGGATGTTTCAGAACGTCCGTTCAGTGCCGCAGCTGCACACTAATAGTTAGGGTGGCCACTGGCTTCACCCCAGTAAGCCAGACCTCACCGGCCATGACCCCAACCCAATAAACCATGCCTTCGCCGGCCGGGAAAAAAATGGGGTGGGGCAAAGAGAGGAACCTGTGGAGGGGCCAGGGGTGTTGTGGAGGGGCTGGGTGTGTACTGGTGCCAGCCTGCCAGACTGCTGGCGTTAATGAAAACTGTGAATGGAGGACTAGTGAAAGGGGCTAATAACTACTGTGAAGGCCCTTCACAGTATTTATAAACCCCTTTCAGTCCCCTACAGGTGCACTAAACCGTGCTCCACCTATGCAGCTCTTACAGTGTCAGGACAGGCTGTACCCAACCGTCAAAGATCCTGGCGCCTGGCAGAGAGAGATAGAGAGAGAGAGAGGCGATGCAAGGCAGCCGATGATGGGGTGAGTGGCACAGTTAGAGCTGGGCAGTGGCAGAGCAGTTCGCAGCTGCAAACCCGTGACGGGCCCATCCCATCGCGATTCGCGCCTCTGTTCCTAACTAGTTCCCGCCAGGCTCCAGCATAAATCAGAATTAATTGGCTGGTGCAGCTTGACGTCACGTAAGCGCGCAGTCAGTCACAGTGTGATCCAAACTTGGCCCTGCCTCCTTAAAATGACCGTACCTGAGTGCCACGGTCCTAAAAAGGAGGACTTTTGGCCATCTGTCCTTATGCCGGATGGAGGACTAGGAGTCTAAAAACCGTACATCTAGCCAGCCTACTAATAGTGCAGCTGCTGTGCTGGGGGCCCGCTGTCAGTGTTCCATGGAGAAGACAGGGATCGTTCCTGTGTGTTCCTTCCTTGTAGATCGCTGTACACACAGCACTGAATGAGTCCTGAGTTAACAGCTGAGAAAGAGCTATGCTGCTTCCTATTCCAGCCACAGCGATTATGTGAATGCCGGGTCGGGAGACTGCAGGAGCTGCCGGGTCTTTTTTAGACCTCGATCAGCCCCGCAGTTAGGGCTTGTTCACACAAACGTGCCGTGTTTTGCGGTCCGCAAATTGCGGATCTTTAAAACACAGATGCCGCCTATTGTGCCTTCCGCAATTCCGCAAAATGGACAAGAATAGGACATCTTTTGTGGCCCCATTGAAGTGAATGGGTCCGCACCCGAGCAGCAAAAAATGTGGCTCAGATATGGAACCAAACTACGGTCGTGTGAATGAGCCCTTAGGATTTACAGCGCTGTAATATGCCATACAAACTCTCTGATGGGTGTATCCCTCTGTAACTGGGGACCTCAGCCCCAGTTACAGGAGAAATCAATGGTAAAAAAAAAAATTGATCTTAAATGTCCCACAGAGGTCTTGAATGACCTTATGGGGGATGCAAAAAATAAGCCCTCATTGTGTGTGTTGCATCAGTTTGGGCTCATGCACACGACTGTATGTATTTTGCGGTCTGCAAAAAACGGATCCGCAAAAAATACGGATGACGTCCGGGTGTATTCCATATTTTGCGGAACAGCTGGCCCCTAATAGAACAGTTCTATCTTTGTCTGTAATGCGGACAATAATAGGACATGTTCTATTTTTTGCGGAACTGAAATATGGAAATGGAATGCACACAGAGTACCTTCTGTTTTTTTGCGGACCCATTGAAATGAATGGTATCCATCCTTCTCCCAGTGGCCTGTGCGGGTTATAGTTCTTTCCTGTGAGCTCTGGATGTGTGGTGGATCGCCTGCTCCAGCTCTGCTCTAGATAAGTCCTCTCTGTTATTTCTTATCGTGTCTTTTATCTAGGCCTCTAGGGAGACTCTTGCTTCCTCCGGGTCTGAAGAAGCAGGTTGCCTCTTCCCTTTTCCCTACAGCTTAGGGTTTGCCCAGGGTGTACAGATTTAGACACGAGGGCATGTGCATATCCACCATTAGAGTATGCACATGGGCAAAGCAGTTTAGGGAAAGCTTTTAGGGATCACTAGGAGGTGACCCTTTTCTCCCTAGCTTTTGGGCCTAGTCATTTGTTCTGTTTGTTTTCCTATGTTCGGTTATTTCCTCGCTTACCTACCTATCGTGACAAAAGGTTCTTTTCACCAGTGCACCTGTCTGAAAGACAAACGCCCCAATAAGCCTACCAGAGCTCCATTAAACAATATTGTCACCACTTATCCCTTTGAGATGGTCTCCATCAACTTCCTCCATCTGGAAAGCTGCAAAGGAGGTTATGAGTACATACTAGTAGTAATAGACCACTTCACTAGGTTTGCTCAGGCCTACACAACCAAAAACAAGTCAGCAAAGACTTTTGCCGATATTCAGTGACTTTGTCTTGAAATTTTGATTTCATACCAGAATTCATGACCTGGGAAAAGAATTTGAAAACCAATTATTTTTGGCATTAGGAAAACACTGCCACATTCAGAACTCCCATATGACTCCATATCATCCAGAAGGTATTGGACAATGCAAAAGATTCAATCGTACTCTGTTGTCGGACACTGTCGCCAGATTCCAAGAAAGATTGGAAGAACTCACTTGCCCAGGTAATACACGCATACAACTGCACCAAAAGTGAAGCTATGGGTATTCTTCATTTTTCCTACTGTTCGGGAATAGGGATGAGCGAACCCGAACTGTATAGTTCGGGTTCGTACGGACTTTTGGGGTGTTCGGGACACGGACCCGAACATTTTAAAAAAGTTCGGGTTCGTTGTTTGGCGATTTCTTACCGCTTTCTGAAGGGCTGCACAGCAGCCAATCAGCTAGCGTTTTACTTCTTGAACTAAGAAGCCATCACAGCCATGCCTACTAATGGCATGGCAATGATTGGCCAAGTGCAACATGTGACCCAGCCTCTATTTAAGCTGGAGTCACATAGCGCCGCACGTCACTCTGCTCTGATTAGTGTAGGGATAGGACTCAGCTGCTGTGAGGACGAGATTAGGCAGGGATTAACTCAGCAAAAACACCTAATGAAGTGATCGATCTACAGCTGTGAATGATTCAACTTCTGCTAGTTAATTGCTCACTGCTTTTTAGGCTGCACGGAGTGTTTTTCTGTCACTTTTTTCTGGGGTGATCTGCGGCCATTTTGTGTCTTGTGGTGCAACAGCACAAGCTGCCACCAAGTCCATCAATCCTAGGACTTTTTGCTATATCCTACATCACGGACTTAACTGTGCTTATTATCACCCCTAGAAACTCAGGATAGAAATTTCTATATTTTATTGAGGGGTTAAATTCAATTGCCAAAATACCAATCTCCTAAATCTGGTGTTCCAGCTGTGGCTAGCCAAGTGTAATACTGTCTGCTGTCTGGCAAAGGATAGATTTTGTTTCTGTGGTGAAATTCAATTGCCAAAATAGCAATCCCCTAAATCTGGTGTCCCAGCAGTAGCTGGCCAAGTTCAATAGTGTCTGGCAAAGGATAGATAATTTTCTGGGGTGAAATTCAATTGCCAAAATAGCAATCCCCTAAATCTGGTTTCCCAGCAGTGGCTGGCCAACTTTAGTAGTGTCCGGCAAAGGATAGATTTTTTATGGGGTGAAATTCAATTGCAAAAATAGCAATCCCCTAAATCTGGTGTCCCAGCAGTGGCTGGCCAAGTTTAATAGTGTCCGACAAAGGATATATTTTTTTCTGGGGTGAAATTCAGTTGCAAAAACAGAAATACCGTAAATCTGGTGTTCCAGCTGCAACTGGACAAGTTTCATAGTGTCCGTCAAAGGATATATTATTTTCTGGGGTGAAATTCAGTTGCAAAAATAGGAATACCGTAAATCTGGTGTTCCAGCTGTGACTGAACAAGTTTCATAGTGTCCATCAAAGGATATATTATTTTCTGGGGTGAAATTCAGTTGCAAAAATAGAAATACCGCAAATCTGGTGTTCCAGCTGTGACTGGAAGAGTTTCATAGTGTCCGTCAAAGTATATATTATTTTCTGGGGTGAAATTCAGTGGCGAAAATAGAAATACCGTAAATTTGGTGTTCCAGCTGTGACTGGACAAGTTTCATAGTGTCCGTCAAAGGATATATTATTTTCTGGGGTGAAATTCAGTTGCAAAAATAGAAATACCGTAAATCTGATGTTCGAGCTGTGACTGGACAAGTTTCATAGTGTCCGTCAAAGGATATATTTTGTTCTGGGGTGAAATTCAATTGCCAAAATAGCAATACCATAAATCTGGTGTTCCAGGTGTGACTGGACAGGTTTCATAGTGTCCGTCAAAGGATATATTATTTTCTGGGGTGAAATTCAATTGCCAAAATAGCAATACCCTAAATCAGTGGTTTCTGCTGTGGCAGGACAAGTTTTATAGTGTCCGTCAAAGGATAGCTTTTGTTTTGTGGTGAAATTCAATTACCAAAATAGCAATACCGTAAATCTGGTGTTCCAGCTGTGACTGGATAAGTTTCATAGTGTCCGTCAAAGGATATATTATTTTCTGGGGTGAAATTCAATTGCCAAAATAGCGATACCGTAAATCAGTGGTTTCAGCTGTGGCTGGCCATGTTTAATACTGTCCGGCAAAGAATAGATTTTAAATTGTTGGGTGAAATATTACCATTTTTGTCAGGTAAAAACCCCTGCACTGCATAACTGACAGTGAACTTACAATTGGCGGTTAAATTCTTGCATGAAATAAAGCCTTTTTGGGCTGTGAAGCCAAAGGTAGTCGCCAATAACTGTTTTTTAATTTTTAATTTTTTTTAATAAATTAGTGTAGACCCCAAAACATTGAGAAAATATAAAAAATAAAACAAAGTGTACGTGCACGGTAGTATAACAGTGGTTGGGTGAGGCTGGTATACATGTCTATTCTGCATAAGGTAGTACACATCATTTAGATTACGTACTTTATTTTATTAATTACAATTAGGGCTGTGTTTATACTTTAATACAACCATACATATGCCAAATGATTTTCCAAATGTTCTAAGTGCTGGGATAACCTCCAAAGCAGGGACCTTGGACAGCATCTTGAAGTGTTCTGCATGCCTAAAAGAAACTAAAAATGTTGTTACACATATCCAAACAGGTGGGCACGTAATCAAACATTAAATAGGTCCTAAAGATATGATTAAACAGGTATTAGAGGATTTTTGTAGGCAAAAAATAAAATACTCATACTCATGCACCCATGGAGACACTTCGATGGTATCCTGGGGATCCAATGTAGTTTCGGGGCCACCCCAAACCTCGCCATTGTAATTTGGACTCATGAACTGGATAAGTTCCAGCATTAGAAGAGCAAGTTATCGTGGATCCAGCTCTAATGGCTAAAGACAGCCAATGGTGACTACAGAAACACCCCAGCCTGCATTTGAGGTGAACCTTCCGCATAAGAGCAGGGGCAGGATGAGTCGGGGAGGCAGGCGGGCATATAGTATAGTTTCCTGTGTGTAGAGAATCCTATTAAACCCATCATACATGCACTTCCCAAAATTCACAAGCAGATCAACCCTCCCTCATTACGTCCTATTGTTTCTGGAATAGGGTCACTCACTGAACGTTTGGGAGAATAGTATAACTCTGTGCTTCAACCTTTGGTTAGGAGAATACCGGGTTACATCAAGTACACGGCTGACTTGTTACGATCAATGTATGATGTCATTCGGAAGTCAGATTTTATGTGGATAACTACGGACATCGTGTCCTTGTACCCGTCTATTCCTCATAACATAGCTCTTTTAGCGTTGGAATTTCATCTCCACAAGTATAGCCACCATTCTTGTGAATTTATAGATTATGTGTGGAAGTCACGCTTTTACTTTTGACACATAACTATTTCTGTTTTGATGCCCAATTTTATTTACAAATTAGAGGAGTTTCAATGGGGGCGAAATTTTCGTCCTCTTTAGCTAAACTTGTCATAGCTTATTGGGAAGAACGATACATTTATAGTGTGGACAATCCTTTCACTCAGCTGGTAGGGCAGATATATAGATGATCTTCTCCTTATCTGGAGCGGAGGTGTGTCTGCCATACCAGACTTTAAACAATATTTAAATGGCAATGTATATAATTTGCAGTTCACATGCTCATTCGATGCACGTGTGATATCCTTTTTGGATTTGAAACTTACCGGTGTCTCTGGTGGGTCAGTGCTCACTAAAACATATCGCAAAGATACCGCAGGTAATACCATTCTCCGTGCAGTCACCCCCCTATTCTTACCATTAAGGGTATTCACCGGCGGGTGAATTTGTACGCGCACGGAGAAACTGCAGCACTGAACTAGCATTTCAAAGAGAGTGCCAGGCTATTAGCTCCTGATTGAATATACGAGGATATCCCCAGTGGATGTTACAGAGAGCTATTAATATAGCCTCTAAAAAATCTAGATTCCATCTGCTTTTTAAACGGGACTTTAGAGCCAATAATTTGATGCAGGAGGATTTTTCGACTAACCCAAATATCGCAAAAATGTGCCTACTTTAGTCCTCACCTACAGTCGACAATATAATGAAATGCAAAATATTATTAGGAATTGTCTGCCTATACTGTATGATGATGATATTTTATATAACACACTTAAAGATGGTTGTAGGATCG
>JAKVIS010001432.1:0-34156 GCA_033119425.1 Bufotes viridis
AAAAGTAAAAAAAAAAACATCTTTAATATGGGTTTATTAATGATGGGTAAAATAATAACTATTAAAAATAAATGGTATGGATGAAAGATAGCATAAAAGGATGAAAAAAAGCCCAGATTGTTTTTGATTACCAAAGATATAGCTCTATATTCTAGATCTTTGCAAATTCTCAAAGTGACAATAATTACCAATACAAATTTGTGATTAGAATATTCAGAGCTCAACACTAGTGCAGATCAGTATAGCGTCTGCAACTCACCACCTCTCATGAGATACCATACCTTTTATGCATTTTTGGAGTTGGCATAATGAGATTGCACCTGCCTTTTCAATCAAAGTTCTTTGCTAGCACTGAATGAACTTAGCACCTGTGCAACTGCCCTACCTGCTCCAGGAATTCAAAAGCAGATACCAAACCAGTATTTCAATGCAGCTATAATCAAAAGTACTCATAAACTAGATATGTGCAAGCCAGTAAACTATCCATGGGACAAGTACAGTTAGTAGACCTTACAATAGCAGCCTGAAGCACAATGAAGTACTCAAACCCTGCTCTCATATGACTAAAGGCAATAAGCCTCAAAATTGCTTGATTTAAATTGGATGGCTTCGGGGGACCTGTGCTCCTAGATCATTATCATTAGGGTGACAAAAATTGTACATGTCTTTTTGGATGCCAGCTAACTCTTTTCTCACTGTTTAGGAGGGCTGCATAAAAATTTTCCGTTTTCTAATTGTCCTAATATTATATTCTATAACATTTCTATACTGTTGTGTTATAAACTAATTTGCATAAACTTGAATATGAAGGAGATGCAAACTAGCAGAGTCTGCTTTTTAGGCTGAAAAAGTACATGCCTATTATTTCCCATATTCATGTTTATGCAAATGAGTTTACCTGACAAAACAGTATAGAAAGGAAATTTGATATAATATTAGGACAATTGAAAGCTGAAAATGTTTATGCAGCCAAGCTATGCAGTGAGAGAAGAGTTAGCTGGCATAAATAAATTTATATTTATCACCCTAATGATAATGATCTTGGAGTGCAGCTCCCCTCAAGCCATCCAGTATTAATAAGCAATTTTCATACTTTCTGGCTATCAATCAGATGAGAGCTAGTCCTGGCAATAGCATATCCAATGAGGTTTAACTGAGGTGTGGTTATTGTAAGGTTTGCTGACTGTAGCTGTCTTGTGGATTGGTTGTTGACTTGTACATTTCTGTTTTTTGGTATATAGCCTCTGTGATTGTCTGTTAAATATAATAATCTATTTAAAAATATTTTAGAATCCGTAAAAAATCTAAAAATTTTTTATTTGTGAAAAGTAAAAAAAAACATCTTTAATATGGGTTTATTAATGATGGGTAAAATAATAACTATTAAAAATAAATGGTATGGATGAAAGATAGCATAAAAGGATGAAAAAAAGCCCAGATTGTTTTTTGATTACCAAAGATATAGCTCTATATTCTAGATCTTTGCAAATTCTCAAAGTGACAATAATTACCAATACAAATTTGTGATTAGAATATTCGAGGCTCAACACTAGTGCAGATCAGTATAGCGTCTGCACACTCATGCACCTCTCATGAGATACCTATACCTTTATGCATTTTTGGAGTTGGCATATAATGAGTATGTACCTGCCTTTCCAATCAAGTTCTTTGCTAGCACTGAATGAACTTAGCACTCGTGCAACTGCCCTACCTGCTCCAGGAATCCAAAAGCAGATACCAACCAGTATTTCAATGCAGCTATAATCAAGAGTACTCATAAACTAGGTATGTGCAAGCCAGTAAACTATCCATGGGACAAAGTACAGTTAGTAGACCTTACGATAGCAGCCTGGAGCACAATGAAGTACTCAAACCCTGCTTCTCACATGACGACTGAAGGCAATATGTAGCCTCAAAATTGCTTGATTTAAATTGGATGAGCCGGGGGACCTGTGTTCTGATCATTATCATTAGGGTGACAAAATTGTACATGTCTTTTTGGATGCACAGCTAACTCTTTCTCACTGTTTCAGGAGGGCTGCATAAAATTTTCCGTTCTAACTTGTCCTCATATTATATTCTATAACATTTATATACATGTTGTGTTATAAGCTAATTTGCATAAACTTGAATATGAGAGGAGATGCAATCTAGCCAGAGTCTGCTTTTAGGCTGAAAAAGTACATGCATATTATTTCCCATATTCATTTTTATGCAAATGAGTTTACCTGACAGCAAACAGTATGAAGAAATTTGATATATATTAGGACAATTAAAAGCTGAAAAACTGTTTATGCAGCCAAGCTTGTACAGTGAGATGAAGAGTCAGCTGGCATAAATACAATCGTCTTATGTTATC
Source organism: Bufotes viridis (assembly GCA_033119425.1). Classification (NCBI taxonomy): domain Eukaryota; kingdom Metazoa; phylum Chordata; class Amphibia; order Anura; family Bufonidae; genus Bufotes; species Bufotes viridis. The sequence continues at coordinate 2,360 of JAKVIS010001432.1, forward strand.
ACCCTAATGATGTGATCTTGGTGTATGGCTCCTCAAGCCATCAGTAGTAATTAAGCAGTTTCTCTTACTTTCTGGCTATCAATCAGATGACGAGCTAGTCCTAGCAACAGCATATCCAATAGAGGTTTAACTGAGGTGTGGTTATTGTAAGGTTTGCTGACTAGCAGCATGTCTTGTGGATTGAGATTTGTTGACTTGTACATCTCTGTTTACTAGGTATATAGCCTCTCTGTGATTGTCTGTTAAATATAATAATCTATTTAAAAAATATTTTAGAATCTAAAAACAAAATCTAAAAATTTTTTATTTGTGAAAGTAAAAAAAACATCTTTAATATGGGTTGTTCAGTGATGGTCAAATATAACTATTAAAAATAAATCGGTATGGATGAAAGATAGCATACTAAAGGATGAAAAAAAGCCCAGATTGTTTTTGATTACCAAAGATATAGCTCTATATTCTAGATCTTTGCAAGTTCTCAAAGTGACAATAATTACCAATACAAATTTGTGATTCAGAATATTCGAGCTCAACACTAGTGCAGATCAGTATAGCGTCTGCAACTCACCACCTCTCCATGAGATACCATACCTTTTATGCATTTTTGAGTTAGCATAATGAGAATGCACCTGCCTTTCAATCAAAGTTCTTTGCTAGCACTGAATGAGACTTAGCACCTGTGCAACTGCCCTACTACCTGCTCCACAGGAATCCAAAAGCAGATACCAAACCCAGTATTTCAATGCAGCTATAATCAAAAGTACTCATAAACTGAGTATGTGCAAGCCAGTAAACTATCCATGGGACAGAGTACAGTTAGCAGAACCTTACAATGGCAGGCCTGAAGCACAGTGGAAGTACTCAAGCCCTGCTCTCATATGACTAAAGGCAATAAGCCTCAAAATTGCTTGATTTAAATTGGATGGCTTGGGGGACCTGTGCTCTAGATCATTATCATTAGGGTGACAAAAATTGTACATGTCTTTTTGGATGCCAGCTAACTCTTTCTCACTGTTTAGGAGGGCTGCATAAAATTTTCCGTTTTCTAATTGTCCTAATATTATATTCTATAACATTTCTATACTGTTGTGTTATAAACTAATTTGCATAAACTTGAATATGAGAAGGAGATGCAAACTAGCAGAGTCTGCTTTTAGGCTGAAAAAGTACATGCCTATTATTCCCATATTCATGTTTATGCAAATGAGGTTTACCTGACAAAACAGTATAGAAAGGAAATTTGATATAATATTAGGACAATTAAAGCTGAAAATGTTTATGCAGCCAACTATCACAGTGAGAAAGATAGCTTGGCATAAATATAATAACATATTTATCACCTAATGATAATGATCTTGAGGTGCAGCTCCCTCAAGCTCATCAGTATTGATTAAGCAATTTTCATGCTTTCTGCTATCAATCAGGCAGAGAGCTAGTCTGCACAGCATATCTATGCAATGAGGTTTAACTGAGAGTGTAGTTATTGTAGGTTTACTGACTCGTAACTAATCTTGTGATTGGTTGTTGACTTGTACATTTCTGTTTTTTGGTATATAAGCCTCTCTGTGATTGTCTATTAAATATAATAATCTATTTAAAAAATATTTTAGAATCCGTAAAAAAAATCTAAAAATTTTTATTTGTGAAAAGTAAAAAAAAAACATCTTTTAATATGGGTTTATTAATGATGGGTAAAATAATAACTATTAAAAAATAAATGGTATGGATGAAAGATAGCATAAAAGGATGAAAAAAAGCCCAGATTGTTTTTGATTACCAAAGATATAGCTCTATATTCTAGATCTTTGCAAATTCTCAAAGTGACAATAATTACCAATACAAATTTGTGATTAGAATATTCGAGCTCAACACTAGTGCAGATCAGTATAGCGTCTGCAACTCACCACCTCTCATGAGATACCATACCTTTTATGCATTTTTGGAGTTGGCAAAATGAGAATGCACCTGCCTTTCCAATCAAAGTTCTTTGCTAGCACTGAATGAACTTAGCACCTGTGCAACTGCCCTACCTGCTCCAGGAATCCAAAAGCAGATACCAACCCAGTATTTCAATGCAGCTATAATCAAAAGTACTCATAAACTAAGTATGTGCAAGCCAGTAAACTATCCATGGGACAAGTACAGTTAGCAGACCTTACAATAGCAGCCTGAAGCACAATGAAGTACTCAAACCCTGCTCTCATATGACTAAAGGCAATAAGCCTCAAAGTTGCTTGATTTAAATTGGATGGCTTGGGGGACCTGTGCTCTAGATCATTATCATTAGGGTGACAAAAATTGTACATGTCTTTTTGGATGCCAGCTAACTCTTTCTCACTGTTTAGGAGGGCTGCATAAAATTTTTCCGTTTTCTAATTGTCCTAATATTATATTCTATAACATTTCTATACTGTTGTGTTATAAACTAATTTGCATAAACTTGAATATGAGAAGGAGATGCAAACTAGCAGAAGTCTGCTTTTTTAGGCTGAAAAGTACATGCCTATTATTTCCCATATTCATGTTTATACCAAGTAGGAGTTTACCTGACAAAGCAGTATAGAAAGTGAAATTTGATATAATATTAGGATAGTCAAAGGCTGAAGAATGTTTATACAGCCAAGCTATCAGTGAGCAAGATCAGCTGGCATAATGAAATCATGTTATCTATCTCCAGTGAATGGATCTTGGGGTTGCGAGCTCCCCTCAAACCATCCAGTATTAATTAAGCAGATTTTCATAGCTTTCTGGCATCAGTCAGGTGAGACTAGGTCATCAGTCATACTGCGTATCCAACTGAGGGTTCTAACTGAGGTGTGGTTATTGTTCAGTTTTGCTGACATCTGGCTGTCTTGTGGATTGGTTGTTGACTTGTACATTTCTGTTATACTGGTATATAGCCTCTCTGCGATTGTCTGTTAAATATAATAATCTATTTACAAAAATATTTTTAGAATCATTAAAATCAAATCAGAAATTTTTGTTTGTGAAAAGTAAAAAAAAAAACATCTTTAATATGGGTTTATTAATGATGGGTAAAATCATGTACTATTCAAAAATAAATGGTATGGATGAAAGATAGCATAAAGGATGAAAAAAGGCCCAGATTGTTTTTTGATTACCAAAGATATAGCTCTATATTCTAGGTCTTTGCAAATTCTCAAAAGTGACAATAATTACCAATGCGAATTTGTGATTAGAATATTCGAGGCTCAACACTAGTTGCAGATCAGTATATGCGTCTGCAACTCACTACTCTCATGAGATCATACCTTTTATGCATTATTTGGGTTGGCATAATGAGAATGCACCTGCCTTTTCAATCAAAGTTCTTTGCTGGCACTGAATGAACTTAGCACCTGTGCATACTGCCTACCTCTGCAATTATCAAAAGCAGATATGCAAAACCAGTGATTTTCCAATGCTAGCTATAGATAAAAGTACTCATCAACTAGACATGCACCAAGCCAGCAAACTATCATGGGACAAGTACGAATTTAGTGGACCTCCACAGTACAGCCTGAAGGCTTTAGCATGAAGTACTCAAGCTCCACTGCTCTCTCATGACTAGAGGCAATAAGCTACCAAATTGCTTGATTTGCAATTGGTTGGCTTCAGGAGGACCTGTAGCTCCTAGATCATTATCATTAGGGTGATAAGATTCCATGTCTATTTTGGATGCCAGCTAACTCTTTTCTCGCACCTGCTTTAGGAGGGCTGCATAAAACATTTTCCGTTTTCTAATTGTCTAATATTATATTCTATAACATTTCTATACTGTTGTGTTCATAAACTAATTTCATAAACTTGAATATGAAGGAGATGCAAACTAGCAGAGTCTGCTTTTTAGGCTGAAAAAGTACATGCCTATTATTTCCCCATATTCATGTTTATGCAAATGGGTTTACCTGACAAAACAGTATAGAAGAGATGTGATATAATATTGGGACAGTTAGAAAGCTTGATAAAATGTTTATGCAGCTCATAGCTGTATGAGGAAAGAGAGTTGGCATGGCATCAATAAGATGTACATATTTTGTCACGCTAATCAGTAATTGATCCGTGCAGCTCCCTCAAAGCCATCCAGTATTAATTAAGCAATTTTCATGTACTTTCTGGCTATCAGATGAGATGGGAGCTAGTCCTGGCAACTATTGTACATATCCAATGAGGTTTGACTAGGTGTGGTTCATTGCTAGCAGTGTTTGCATGACTATTAACTGTCTTATTGGATTGGTTGTATTTGACTATGTGCATTTCTGTTTTTGGTATCTAACACTCTGCATGATTGTCTCTTGACATATAAAATCTATTTAAAAATATTTTAGAATCGTTAAAAAAATCAAAAAATCTTTTATTTGTGAAAAATAAAAAAACATCTTTATTATGGGTTTATTAATGATAGGTAAAATAATAACTATTAAAAATAAATGGTATGGATGAAATAGCATAAAGGATGAATAAAGCTGCAGATGCTTTTTGATTACCAAGATATGAGCTCTGTATTCTAGATCTTTGCAAATTCTCTAAAGTGACAATAGTACTATGCTGAATTTGTGGTGTAGAGATATTAGAGCTCCAACACTGGTGAGATCAGTATAGCGATCTGCGACTCTACACCTCTCGTAGGATACCTTGCAGCCACACTTTAGCTATTTTTGGAGTTGATTATAACGCAGCAGTGCATCTGCCTTTCAATCAAGGTGTCTTTGCTAGCTTTGACATAGACTATAGCTTTTCGTTATTGTACAGCTGCTACCATGCTCAGGAATCAAAGCAGATACTAGCTAGTATTTCAATGCAGCTATAATCAAAAGTACTCATAAACTAAGTATGTACAAGCCAGTAAACTATCCATGGGACAAATACAGTTAGCAGACCTTGCAATAGCAGACTGGCAGTGCAATGTATCATAACCACACTCTCTATGTATTCAAAGAACTAGACGACTAAGCCTCTGAAATTGCTGTGATTTGAATTGGATGACTTCTAGGAGGACATAACTCCGATGAAGTCATTATCATTAGGGTGATAAAAATTGTTACATGTCTTTTTGGATGCACAGCTAACTCTTTTCTCATCTGTTTGGAGGGCTGCATAAAATCTTCACGCTTTCGTAATTGTCCTCAATATTATATTCACTATTACATTTCTATACTGTTGTGTTTAGTAAACTAGTTTGCATGAACTGAATCATCGAGAAGAAGTGCAATCTAGCAGAGTCTCTTTTAGGCTGAAAAAGTACATGCCTGTTATTTCCCATATTCATGTTTATGCAAATGAGTTTACACTGCACAAAACAGTATGGAAGAGATTTGATATATGTGGGACAGATTAAAGCTGAAATATTGTTTATGCAGCCAAGCTAATTAGCAGAGACCAGTAGCTGGCATAAATCAATCGTATATTTGTCACCCTAGCTGATGTAATCTTGGTTGCGCTCACCACTCAAGCCATCAGTATAATTAAGCGATTCTCACTGCTCTGACTATCAATCGAGAGAGCGAGGCTAGTCCTGGCAACAGCATATCAATAAGGTTTAACGGGGTGTGTGGTTATTGTAAGGTGTTGCTGAGTGCAAGCTATATCTTATCTGAGATTGGTTCTACACGCTGGAACTTGGACATTTCTGTTTTGGTATATGCATCTCTCTGTCGATTCGTCATGATTAAAAGCTCTAGTGTACTATTTAAAAAATATTTTAGACTATTAAAAAAATCTAAAAATTTTTCTATTTGTGAAAAGTAAAAACACATCAACATCTAATGGGTTTATTAGTGATGGATAAACTAATAACTATTAAAAAATAAATGGTATGGATGAAAGATAGCATAAAGGATGAAAAAAAAAAGCACCAGATTGTTTTTGATTACCAAAAAGATATAGCTCTATATTCTAGATCTTTACATTCTCAAAGTACAATAATTACCAGACAATTCTGTGATTAGAATATTCGAGACTCAAGCACTAGTGCCAGATCAGTATAAGCGTCTCAACTCACCACCTCTCATGAGATACCTACCACATGCATTTTGGAGTTGGCATAATGAGAATGCACCTGCCTTTTCAATCAGAGTTCTTTGCTAGCACTGAATAGACTTAGCACCTGTGCAACTGCCCTACCTGCTCCAGGAATTCTAAAGCAGATACATATCCAGTGTTTCAACTGCATGCTATGATCAAAAGTACTCATAAATGGCTAGAGTAGTACCGAGTCCAGTAAAACCTATCCATGGGACAGGAGCACTGGTTATGGCAGGCCTTCCACTGGCGTAACCCTGAGCACAGTGAAGTACTCAAACCTGCTCTCATCTGACTAGAACGTAAGCATCAAAATTTATGATTTGGTGGATGGCTGTGGGGGACCTGTGCTCCTAGATCATTATCATTAGGGTGACAAAAGTGTACATGTCTTTTGGATGCCAGCTTAACTCTTTCTCACTGTTTAGGAGGACTGCATAAAATTTTCCGTTTTCTAATTGTCTAATATTATATTCTATAACATTTCTATGCTGTTGTGTTATAAACTAATTTGCATAAACTCGAATATGAGAAGGAAGATGCAAACTAGCAGAATCTGCTTTTAGGCTGAAAAGTAACATGCCTATTATTTTCCCATGATTCTATGTTTATGCGAAATGAGTTTACCTGACGAAACAGCATAGAAAGGAGAATTTGATATGATGTTCACAGGACAATTGAAAGCTAGAATGTTTTGCAGCCAACTGTATCGGTGAGAGAAAGTTAGCTGGCATAAATGTGTCTGTCATCTATCAGCCTAATGATGAATACGTCTTGGGGTGCAGCTCCTCAAGCCATCCAGTATTGATTAGCTTGAATTTTCATACTTTCTGTTTATCAATCAGGCGAGGCTAGTCCTGGCAATGATATCAATGAGGTTTAACTGAGGTGTCGGTTTAGGAGTTGTAATACAGAGTTTGTGACTGTAGTCGTTGTGGATTGGCTGTGACTTGTACATTTCTGTTTTGGTATATAGCCTTCTGTGATTGTCCATTAACATATAATAATCTATTTAAAAAATATTTTAGAATCGTAAAAAAATCTAAAAATTTTTATTTGTGAAAAAGTAATAAAAAAAAAAAACATCTTTAATAGTGAGTTTATTAATGATGGTTAAAATAACAACTATTAAAAAATAAATAGTGTATGGATGAAAGATAGCATAAAGGATGAGAGAAAGCCTAGATTGTTTGATTTACCAAGATATAGCTCATATCTAGATCTTTGCAAATTCCTCAGTGACAATAATTACCAATACAACACCTCAGTGCATTTAGAATATTCAGAACTCAACACTAGTCTGAAGATCAGTATGGCTCCAGTCTGCCCCAGCTCTTACCACCACCTCCTGCTAGGATGCACATGCCTTCATGCATTTTCGGAGTTGTGCATAGTGAGAACGCCCTGCCTTTCCAGATCCCAAAAGCTCTTTGCGCACTAGACAGAACTTAGCACCTGTGCAGGCATCCAGTGCCCTACCTGCTCCAGGAATCCATAAGCAGATACTTCAACCGCATTTCTAATGTGCAGCTATGATCCAAAGCATCTTTCATAAACTCAGTATGTGCAAGCCAGTAAACTATCCATGGGACTGGTGAGTTAGCAGACCTATACAATAGCAGCCTCGCCAGCTACACTGAAATGCACCAGAGCCCCTGCTCTCTATGCGACTCAGGAGCGCAATAGCCCTCAAAATTGCTTGATTTAAATTGGATGGCTTCGGGGACCTGTGCTCTAGATCATTATCATTAGGAGTGAGCAAAAATTGTACATGTCTTTTTGGATGCCAATATACTCTTTCTCACTGTTTAGGAGGGCTACATAAATTATTCCGTTTTCTAATTGTCCTAATATTATATTCTATAACATTTCTATACTGTTGTGTTATAAACTAATTTGCATAAACTTGAATATGATGAAGAGTCTGCAAACTAGCAGAGTCTGCTTTTTAGGCTGAAAAAGTACATGCCTATTATTTCCCATATTCATGTTTATGCAAGTGAGTTTTACCTGCCCAAAACGGTATGAAAGGAAATTTGATATAATGTTAGGACAGTCTAAGCTAATGACTATGCAGCCAAGCTATGCAGTGAGAGAGAAGGATAGCTGGCATAATAAACATGCATATCGCCTACTGATGATGATGCTTGGGTGGGCTCTCAAGCCATCCAGTCTTCGCAATTCAGCGATTTTCATGCTTTACTATGGCTATCAGTCAGACGGGCTGGTCCCTGTGGCATGTGTGAGCATTTCGCACTGAGGTCATCAGCTGTACTAGGTGTTCGCCCAGATTACTGCAAGCCTGTTATGCTAGTAGTTCTACGACTACAGCTGTCTTGTGGATTGGTTGTTGACTCTGTACGTTTCTGTTTTTGGTATATATAGCCTCGCGGTGATCTGTCTCGTTATATATAATAGTCTCTATTCAATATTTTGCGAATCCGTAAAAAGCAAATCATTAAAATCTGCTCATTTGTGAAAAGTAAAAAAATAAACATCTTTAATATGGGTTTATGTAATGATGGGTAAAATAATAACTTATTAAAAAAATAAACGGTATGGATGAAAGATGGCATAAAAATGACGAAAAAAAGTTAGCCCAGATTGTTTTTGATTGCAAAGATATAGCTCTATATTCTAGATCTTTGCAAATTTCTCAAAGTGACAATAATTACCGATACAAATTTGTGATTAGAATATTCGGAGCTCAACACTAGTGCAGATCAGTATAGCGTCTGCAGCTTCCACCGCCTCTTTCAACAGAGATACCATACCTTTTATGCATTTTTGGAGTTGTGCAAAATGGGAATACACCTGCCTTTCCAATCAAAAGTTCTTTACTTCAGCTGCTGCAGATGAGACTTGGCGCCGCTGCTACCTGCCCTGCCTGCTCCAGAGGATTCAAAGCAGATACCAGCCCAGTATTTCAGTGCAGCTGCAATCAAAAGTACTCATAAACTGAGTAATAGTGTAGTAAGTCAGTAAACTATCCATGGGGACAGGGTGCAGTTAGCAGACCTTACTAATAGCAGCACTGAACGCTTTGTGAAGTATCATAACACTGCTACTCCTTATGACTAAGGCAATAAGCCTCAAAATTAGCTTGATTTTAAAGTGGACTGAAAGCTTCAGAGAGGACCTGTGCTCACCTGGAGTCATTATCATTAGGGTGGCTTAGGAAAATTGTACATGTCTTTCCCGGTTGCCAGCTATCTCATATATCTCACTGTTTACAGGAGGGCTGCATAAAATACTAGTTTCGTTCTAATTGTCCCTAATATTATGATTCTATAACATTTCTATACTGTTGTGTTATAAACTAATTTGCATAAACTTGAATATGAAGAGATTGCAAACTAGCCGGGATCTTGCTTTTAGGCTGAAAAAGCACATGCCTATTATTTCCATATTCATGTTTATGCGAATGAGTTTACACAACAAGAACAGTATAGAGAGGAGATTTGGCATAATGTTAGGACAGTCAGAAGAACTGATTGTGTTCTGTGCAGCCAGCTATGCAGATTGATGAAGAGCCAGCTGGCACAAATACAACGCAACATGGGTGCATCTGCCTGCTGGTGACGATCTTGGGGACACGGCTCCCCCTCAAGCCATCAGCATTGATTGGCAATTTTCATACTCTGGCTTTGTCAGTCAAGATGAGAGCTGGTCCTGGCCAATAGCATATCCAGTGGGGGTTCAACACGAGTTGGATTGTAGGTGTTATGGTCTAACAAGCCATAGTTATTATAAAGTTCATGACTGTCAGCTGTCTTGTTGGATTGGTTGACCCGACAGCCCGCATTTCCGATTTTGGTATATAGCCTCTCTGTGATTGTCTGTTAAAATATAATAATCTATTTAAAGATATTTTTAGAATCCACTGATAAAATCTAAAAATTTTTTCTATTTGTGAAAAAATAAAAAAAAAACATCTTTCATATATGGGTTTGTTGTTGATGGGTAAAATAATAACTGACTAAAAATAAGCGGTATGGATGAAAGATAGCATAAAAGGGATGAATTAAAAGCCCAGACTGTTTTGATTACCAAAGATATAGCTCATATATCCTAGATCTTTGCAAATTACTCAAAAGTGATCAATAGTTACCGATCCAAATTTGTGCCCAGTTAGAGATATTCGAGCTCTGCACTGAGTGCAGATCGGTATCAGCGTCTGCAACTGACCACCTCTCATGAGGATACCGCACTCTTTTATGCATTTTGGAGTTGGCATGATGAGATTGCTGCCTGCCTTTCAATCAAAGTTCTTTGCGCTAGCTACTGAAGATGAACCCCAGCACCTGTGCAGCTGTCAACACACCTGCATCCAGGAATTCAAAGCGGATACCAAACCAGTGTTTCAATGCAGCTATAAGTCAAAAGTACTCATAGGCTGGGAATGTGTGCATGCCAGCAAACTATCCATGGGACAAGTACAGTTAGCCAGACACTTACTAATAGCCAGCCTGAAGCACAATAAGTACTCAAACCCTGCTCTCATGACGGCTAACGGCCATAAGCCTCAAAGTACTTAGCAGTTTGGGTTGGATTGGCTTCCGGGAGGACCTGTGCTCCTAGATCAAAGTATCATTAAGGGTAGACAAAAAAAATTGTTCATGTCTTTTGGAGGATTAGCCAAACTCTCTTTCTCTACTGTTTTGAGGAGGGCTGCATAAGAATTTTTTTCCCGTCTTCTAATTGTCCCTGTGTATGTTCCTATAACTGTTTCTCATACGTTGTTGTGTTATAAACTAATTTGCATAAACTTGAATATGAGAGAGGAGGATGCAAACTAGCAGGAATCATGCTTTTTAGGCTGAAAAAGTACATGCCTATTATTTCCCATATTCATGTTTATGCAAATGAGTTTACCTGACAAAACAGTATGGAAGGAAATTTGATATAATATTGAGGACAGTTAAGCTGAAATGTTTGTATGCAGCCAAGCTGCTCCCCCAGTGAGGAGAAGGCCCAACTTGGCGTAATCAGTCTTATGTTTATCACCTAATGATAATGATCTTGGGGATGCAGCTCCTCAAGCCATCCAGTATTATTTAAAGCTTGAGTTTTCTTATACTTTTTCTGGCCTATCAATCAGGCCAGAGCTAGTCCACTGTAATGCCATATCCAGTAGAGGTTATTCTGAGGTGTGGTTAGTTGACCTGTAAGGTTTGCTGACTGTGGCTGTATCTTAATGTGTATTGAGTTGGTTGACTTGTACACTTCTGTCTGTTTTGGTATATAGCCTTGTAGCTCTGTGATTTGTCTGTTAAATATAATAATCTATTTAAAACACATTTCTAAGTCAGTAAAAAAATCCCAATCTCTTATTTGTGAAAGTAAAAATGCATCTTTACAATATGGGTTTATTAATGAATGGGTACAAAATAATATACTATTAAAAAATAAATGGTATGGATTAAGAAAGAATAGCAATATAAAAGGATGAAAAAAAACCCAGGTGTTTTTGATTACCAAAAAGATATTCAGCTCTATAATTCACAGATACTTTGCAAATTCTCAAGAGTGACAATGATTACCATTAAATTTGTGGTTGGGAATGATTCGGACTCCAGCTTCTGGTGCAAAGATCAGTATAGCGAATCATGCAACTCACCACCTCTCATGAGATACACACCCTTTTATTTGCGTTTTTCCAGGTTGGCATAATGAAATGCACCTGCCTTTCCGATCAAGTTCTTTGCTAGCACTGAATGAGACTTAGCACCTGTCGCAACTGCCTACCTGCTCCAGAGAGTCCAAAAGCAGATACCAACCCAGTGCTTTCAACGCAGCTATAGTCAAAAGTGCTCATAAGAAGCTGAGTATGTTGCAAGCCAGTGAAACTATCCATGGGACAGAGTGGAGTTAGAACCTCACAATAGCAGCCTGAAGCACAATGAAGTAATCAAACCCTGCTCTCATATGATACTAAAGGAGGCAATAAGCCACTCCAAGAAATTGCTTGAGGTCGTTTAAAATTGGATGGCTTCGGGGGACCCTGTGCTACCTAAGATCGTTATCATTAGAGGTGACAATATTGTACATGTGTCTTTTGGATGTAGCTAACTCTTTTCTCACTGTTGTTGAGGAGGGCTGCTTAAAATTTTCCGTTTTCCTGATTGTCCTAATGTTGCTATTCTATAACATTTCTATACTGTTGTGTTAGACAACTAATTTTGCCAACAAACAGATAACAGAGAGAGGACGCGCGAGGAGGAGAGAGAGAGCGGAAGACGGGAAGAAGTCTAAGCTTATCAGGTCTTTGAGATAAAAGTAGCGTGCCTATTATTTCCCCATATTATGTTTATGCAGAAATCAAGGTTTACCTGACAAGACAGTTATAGAGAGATTACGTTATTAATGTTGGGACGATTAAAGAAAACTGAAAATGTTTATGCCGGCCAAGCTATGCAGTGAGGAGAATGGACCAAGCATGGCATAATAAAATTAACATATTTGTCTACCTAATGATATTGATATTGCAGTACAACTCCCCTCAAGCACATCTAGTGATTAATGGTGCTCTCGTACTTTCTGCTATCTGATCAAGATGAGAGCTAGTCCTGTATTAGCATATCCAATGAGGTTTAACTGTAGGTGTGGTTGTGTATGGGTTGCTGACTGCTGTAGCTGTCTTGTAGGATGTGGTTTGTTGGACTTTATGCACTCTGTTCTTTTGGTATCTAACGCTCATCTGTGATTGTCTGTTAAATAACAATAGTCTATCTAAAAATATTTTAGAATCACTAATCAAGTAAAATCCAAAACTTTTATTTGTGAATAAGAAATACTTATATACATCTTAATATGGTCATTAATGAGTAGGGTGAAATAATAACTATTAAAAATAAATGGTATATGGATGAAAGATAGCCCAAGATAGCATGGTGTTTTGATTTGCCATAAGATATAGCTCTATATTCTAGATCTTCGCGAATTCTCAGAGTGACAATAATTACCACATACAAATTTGTGATTAGAATATTCGAGCTCAACTTATAGTCAGAGATCAGTATATGCGTCTCTACTCTACCATCTCATGAGATACCATACCTTTATGCATTTTGGAGTTGCATAATGAAATCGCCTGCACTTTCAGATCAAAGTTCTTTGCTGCTGAATGAACTTAGCACCTGTTGACCTTTACCTACTCCGAGATTCAAGCAGATACCAACAGTATTTCAATGCGCTATAATCAAAGGTATCATAAACTAAGCTTATGTGCCAAGTCAATAAACTATCCATGGGACAAGATACAGTTGAAGGCAGACCTTACATTATAGCACCTGACAGCAAAGTACTCAAGACTGTCTCATATGACTAAAGTAATCAGACCTCCAAAGATCATGATTTAAATTGGATGGCTTCGGAGGGACCTGGCTCTAGATCATTATCATTAGGAGTGACAAAAATTGTACATATCTTTGGATGCCAGCTAACTCTTTACTCATGTTTAGGAAGGATGCACAGAATTTTCCGTTTTCTAATAGTCCTAATGTATTATATTCTTCTATACTATACTATATTGTTATAAACTAATTTATAAGCAGATACAGAGAAGGAGATGCAAACTAGCAGAGTCTGCTTTTTTAGGCTGAGAAAAGTCATGCCTACTATTTCCATATACGTCTATGCTAAATGAGTTACCTGACAACAGTATCAAGAATTTGATATAATATTGGGACAGTCGAAAGCTGAAAATGTTATGCAAGCCAGGCTGACAGTGAAGAGAAGAGCTTGGCATAAATACAGTACATATTTATCACCTAATGATAATGATCTTAGAGTTTCTTTCCTCAGACCATCCAGTATTATGTTAAACTTCATTGCTTCTTTCTGACTATCAATCAGATAGAAGCTAGTCCCAAGCAATAGCATATCCAATGAGTTTAACATGAGGTGTGTAGTATTATAAGGTTTGTGACTATCTACTATCTTCATTGAGATTGGTTGTTGACTCTACATTTCTGTTTCGGGTATATAGCCTCTCTGTGATTGTCTTCTTAAATATAATCATCTATTTAAAAATATTTTGGATCCGTAAAAATCTAAGTAATTTTATTTGTGATAGAAAACATCTTTAATATGGGTTTATTAATGATGGGTAAAAATAATAACTATTAAAAAATAAATGAAGTATGGATGAAAGATAGCATAAAAAGGATGAAAAAAAGCCCAGATTGTTTTGATTACCAAAGATATAGCTCTATATTCTAGATCTTTACAAATTCTCAAAAGTGACAATATACTAATAGCAAATTTGTGATTAGAATATTCGAGCTCAGCACTAGTGCAGATCAGTATAGCGTCTGCAACTCACCATCTCATGAGATACCATACCTTTTATGCATTTTGGAGTTGGCATAATGAGAATGCACCTGCCTTTCAATCAAAGTTCTTTGCTAGCACTGAATGAACTTAGCACCTGTGCAACTGCCCTACCTGCTCCAGGAATCAAAAGCAGATACCAACCCAGTATTTCAGTACAGCTATAATCAAAAGTACTCATAAACTAAGTATGTGCAAGCCAGTAAACTATCCATAGGACAAGTACAGTTAGCAGACCTTACAATAGCAGCCTGAAGCATAATGGAAGTACTCAAGCCCTGCTCTCATATGACTAAAGGCAATAAGCCTCAAAATTAGTGATTTAAGTTGGATGGCTTCGGGGGACCTGTGCTCTAGATCATTATCATTAGGGTGACAAAAATTGTACATGTCTTTTTGGATGCCAGCTAACTCTTTCTCACTGTTTAGGAGGGCTGCATAAAATTTTTCCGTTTTCTAATTGTTCTAATATTATATTCTATAACATTTCTATACTGTTGTGTTATAAACTAATTTATAAACTTGAATATGAAGGAGATGCAAACTAGCAGAGTCTGCTTTTTTAGGCTGAAAAAGTACATGCCTATTATTTCCATATTCATGTTTTATGCTAAATGAGTTTACCTGACAAAACAGTATAGAAAAGAAATTGAGATAATATTAGGGACAAGTAAAAGATTATATGCGCCAAGCCATCGATGAGAAGATAGCTGGCATCGACAAATCTTAACATATTTATCACACTAATGATAATGATCTTGGTACAGCTCCCCTCAAGCCATCCAGTATTGATTAAGCAATTTCCATCACTGCTGGCTATCAATCAGATGAGAACAGTCTAGCAATAGCATATCCAGTGAGGTTTGAACTGAGGTGTGGTTATTGCTAGGTGTTTCACAGTGCAGCAACCTGTTATTGAGTCGCGGACTAGCTGTCTTGTGGACTAGTTTGTTGACTATGTGCATTTCGTTTTTTGAGTATATAGCCTCTCTGATGATTGTCTGTTAAATATAATAATCTATTTAAAAATATATTACAGAATCCGTAAAAAAATCTAAAAGCAATTCTATTGTGAAAAGTAAAAAAAAACATCTTTAATATGAGTTTATTAATGATGGGTAAAATAATAACTATATAAAAATAAATGGTATGGATGAAAGATATATGGCATAACAAAAGTCAGATTGTTTTTTGATTACTAAAGATATAGCTCTATATTCTAGATCTTTGCAAATTCTCAAAAGTGACAATAATTACCAATACAAATTTGTGATTAGAATATTCCGAGCTCAACTACTAGTGCAGATCAGCATGGCGTCTGCAACTCACCACCTCATGAGATACCATACCTTTTATGCATTTTTGGAGTTGGCATAATGAGAATGCACCTGCCTTTCCAATCAAAGTTCTTTGCTAGCACTGAATGAACTAGCACCTGTGCAACTGCCCTACCTGCTCCAGGAATCCAAAAGCAGGTCCAACCCAGTATTTCCAATGCAGCTATAAGTACAAGTACTCATAAACTAGGAATAATGTTGAAGCAGTAAACTATCCATGGGACCAAGTACAGTTAGCAGACCTGCCAGTAGCAGACTGAACAAACAAGTACACTCAACACTACTATCATGACTAAAGGCAAAAGCCTCCAAAGCTCAGTGATTTAAGTGGATGGCTTCGGGGGACCTGTGCTCCTAGATCATTATCAGTAGGGTGACAAAATTGTACATGTCTTTTTGAGATGTAGCCAGCTCTCTTCTCACCGTTTAGGAGGGCCTGCATAAAATTTCCGCTTTCGAGGTAATCGCATATTATATTCTATAACACATTTCTATACTGTTGCGTTATAAACCAATTTGCAATAAACTTGAATATGAAGGAAGTGCAAACCAGCAGAGTCTGCCTTTTTAGGCACGAAAAAGTACATGCCTATTATTTCCCACATTCATGTTTATGCAAATAGGTTTACCACAAACAAAACAGTATGAAAATCTGATATAATATTAGGACAGTTAAGCTGTATGTTTATGCAGCCAAGCTATACAGTGAGAGAGAGAGGATAACTAACATAAATAAGTAACATATTTATCACCCTAATGATAATGAGCCAGCAGTGCAGCTCCGCTGCCATCCAGTATTAATTAAGCAATTTTCATACTTTCTGGCTATCAATCAGATGAGAGCTAGTCCCTAGGCAGATAGCATAATCCAATGAGGTTTATCTGAGGTGTGGTTATTGTAAGGTTTGCTGACCGTAGCTGTCTTGTGGATTGGTTAAGCTGACTTGTACATTTGCTGTTTTGGTATACAGCTCTCTGGCGATTGTCTGTTAAATATAACAATCTCATTTAAAAAATATTTTAGAACTCGTACCACGATCCCAATTAAATTTCTTATTTGTGAAAAGCAAAAAAGCTGTCTTGTATGAGGGCCGCAGTGATGGGTAAAATAATAACTATTAAAAATAAATGGTATGGATGAAAGATAGCATAAAAAGGATGAAAAAAAGCCCAGATTGTTTTGATTGCCAAAGATATGGCTCTATATTCTACAGATCTTTGCAAATTCTCAAGTGACAATAATTACCAATACAAATTTGTGATTAGAATATTCGAATCCAACACTAATGCAGATCAGTATAGCGTCTGCAACTCACCACCTGCATGAGATACCATACCTTTTATGCATTTTTGGAGTTGGCATAATGGTGCACCTGCCTTTTCAATCAAAAGTTCTTTACTCCACAGCACTGAATGAACTTAGCACCTGTGCAACTGCCCTACCTGCTCCAGGAATTCAAAAGCAGATACCAAACCAGTATTTCAATGCAGCTATAATCAAAAGTACTCATAAACTAGGTATATTACCAAGCCAACTTAAACTATCCATAAGGACAAATTGCAGTTGTAGACCTTACAATAGCAACCTGAAGCATACAATGAAGTACTCAAACCCTGCTCTCATATGACTAAAGGCAATAAGCCTCAAAGTGCTTGATTTAGAATTGGATGGCTTCGGGGGACCTGTGCTCCTAGATCATTATCATTAGGGTGACAAAATTGTACATGTCTTTTGGATGCCAGCTAACTCTTTCTCACTGTTTAGGAGGGCTGCATAAATTTTTCCGTTTTCTAATTGTCCTAATATTATATTCTATAACATTTCTATACTGTTGTGTTATAAACTAATTTGCATAAACTTGAATATGAGAAGGAGATGCAAACTAGCAGAGTCTGCTTTTTTAGGCTGAAAAGTACATGCCCTATTATTTCCCCATATTCATGTTTATGCAAAATGAGTTTACCTGACAAAACAGTATAGAAAGGAAATTTGATATAATAATAGGACAATTAGAAAGCTGAAATGTTTATGCAGCCCAAGCTATACAGTGAGAGAAGGGGTAGCTGGCATAAATAAATTAACATATTTATCACCTAATGATAATGATCTTGAGGTGCCAGCTCCCCTCAAGCCATCCAGTAATAATCAAGCAATTTTCATACTTTCTGGCTATCAATCAGACGAGAGCTAGTCCGTAGCAATAGCATATCCAGCGAGGTTTTAACTTTACTGAGGTGTGGTTATTGTAGGTTTGCTGACTGTAGCTGTCTTGCATGGATTGGTTGTTGACTTGTACATTTTCTGTTTTTGGTATATAGCACTCTCTGTGATTGTCTGTTAAATATAATAATCTGTTTAAAAGATATTGGAGAATCCGTAAAAAAATCTAAAAATTTTTTTATTTGTGAAAAAGAAGTAAAAAAAAAAACATCTTTAATATGGGTTTATTAATGATGGGTAAAATAATAACTATTAAAAAATAAATGGTATGGATGAAAGATAGCATAAAAGGATGAAAAATTGCCCAGATTGTTTTTGATTACCAAAGATGTAGCTCTATATTCTAGATATTTGCAAATTCTCAAAGTGACAATATTACCAATGCAAATTTGTGAGATTAGAATATTCGAGCTCAACACTAGTGCAGATCAGTATAGCGTCTGCAACTCACCACCTCTCATGAGATACCACATACCTTTTATGCATTTTTGGAGTTGGCATAATGGGGAATGCACCTGCCTTTCCAATCAAAGTTCTTTGCTAGCACTGAATGAACTTAGCACCTAGTGCAACTGCCCTACCTGCTCCAGGAGGTCCAAAAGCAGATACCAACCCAGTATTTCAATGCAGCTATAATCAAAAGGTGCTCATAAACTAAGTATGTGCAAGCCAGTAAACTATCCATGGGACAAGTACAGTTAGCAAACCTTACAATAGCAGCCTGAAGCACAATGAAGTACTTTCAAGCCCTGCTCTCATACGACTAAAGGCAATAAGCCCCTCAAGAGTTGCTGATTTAAATTGGATGGCCTGGGGGACCTGTGCTCCTAGATCATTATCATTAGGGCGACAAAAATTGTGGCCACATGTCTTTTTGGATGCCAGCTAACTCTTTTCTCACTGTTTAGGAGGGGCTGCATAAAATTTTTCCGTTTTCCTAATTGTCCTAATATTATATTCTATAACTTATTCTATACTGTTGTGGTTATAAACTAATTTGCATAAACTTGAATATGAGGAAAGGAAGTGCAAACTAGCGGTCTGCTTTTAGGCTGAAAAAGTACATGCCTATTATTTCCCATATTCATGTTTATGCAAATGAGTTTTACCTGACAAAGCAGTGTATAAGAAAGGAAGTGCGATATAATATTGGGACAATTAAGAAAAGCTGAAAATGTTTATGCAGCCAAAAGCTATGCTGATGAGAGAAGAGATTAGCTGGCATAAATAAATCTTTACATTTATCACCCTAATGATAATGATCTTGAGGTGCAGCTCCCCTCAAGCCATCAGTATTAATTAAGCAATTGTTGTTATGCTTTCTGGCTATCAATCAGATGAGGCTAGTCCTGGCAATAGCATATCCAATGAGGTTTAACTGAGGTGTGAGTCCCGTTGTAAGGGTTTTGCTGACCTTAGCTGTCTTGTGGATTGGTCGCTGACTTGTACATTTCTGTTTTTGGCACATAGCCTCTCTGTGATTGTCTGTTAACTCTAATAATCTATTCAAAAACTACTTTAGAATCCGTAAAGCCATCTAAAAATTTTTTTGCTCAGCAAGCAACATATATATAAAGCATGCTAATATGGGTTTGTTAGTGATGGGTAAAACATAATAGCTATTAAAAAGTCATGGTATGGATGAAAGATAGCATAAAGGATGAAAAAAGCCCAGATTGTTTTGATTACAAAGATATAGCTCTATATTCTAGATCTTTGCAAATTCTCAAAGTGACAATAATTACCAATACAAATTTGTGATTAGAATATTCGAGCTCAACACTAGTGCAGATCAGTATAGCGTCTGCAACTCACCACCTCATGAGATACCATACCTTTTATGCATTTTGGAGTTGGCATAATGAGATTGCACCTGCCTTTTCAATCAAAGTTCTTTGCTAGCACTGAATGAACTTAGCACCTGTGCAACTGCCCTACCTGCTCCAGGAATTCAAAAGCAGATACCAAACCAGTATTTCAATGCAGCTATAATCAAAGGTACTCATAAACTGAGACATGTGCAAGCCAGCAAACTATCCATGGGACAGAAGTACAGTTAGTAGACCTTACAATAGCAACCTGAAGCACAATGAAGTACTCAAACCCTGCTCTCATATGACTAAAGGCAATAAGCCTCCAAAGGTGACTTGATTTAAGTTGGATGGCTCTTCGAGGGACCTGTGCTCCTAGATCATTATCATTAGGGTGACAAGAATTTGTACATGTCTTTTTGGATGCCAGCTTGCTCTTTTTCTCACTGTTTAGGAGGCTGCATAAAATTTTCCGTTCTAATTGTCCTAATATTATATTCTATAACATTTCTATACTGTTGTGTTATAAACTAATTTTATAAGCCCAGATATGAGAAGAAGGAGATGCAAACTAGCAGAGTCTGCTTTTTTTAGGCTGAAAAGTGCACGCTATTTATTTCCCATATTCATGTTTATGCAAATGAGTTTTCCTGACAAAAACAGTATAGAAAGGAAATTTGATATAATATTAGGACAATTAAAGCTGAAATGTTTATGCAGCAAGCTATGCAGTGAGGAGAAGGATCAGCTGGCATAAATAAATTAACATATTTATCACCTAATGATAATGATCTTGGGTGCAGCTCCCTCAAGCCATCCAGTATTAATTAAGCAATTTTCATACTTTCTGGCTATCAATCAGGCTGAGCTAGTCCTGGCAATAGCATATCAATGAGGTTTGCTGACTGTAGCTGTCTTGTGGATTGGTTGTTGACTTGTACATTTCTGTTTTTTGGTATATAGCCTCTCTGTGATTGTCTGTTAAATATAATAATCTATTTAAAAAATATTTTAGAATCCGTAAAAAAATCTAAAAATTTTTTATTTGTGAAAGAAATAAAAAAACATCTTTAATATGGGTTTATTAATGATGGGTAAAATAATAACTATTAAAAAATAAATGGTATGGATGAAAGATAGCATAAAAAGGATGAAAAAAAGCCCAGATTGTTTTGATTACCAAAGATATAGCTCTATATTCTAGATCTTTGCAAATTCTCAAAGTGACAATAATTACCAATACAAATTTGTGATTAGAATATTCGAGCTCAACACTAGTGCAGATCAGTATAGCGTCTGCAACTCACCACCTCTCATGAGATACCATACCTTTTATGCATTTTTGGAGTTGGCATAATGAGATTGCACCTGCCTTTTCAATCAAAAGTTCTTTGCCGCAGCACTGAATGAACTTAGCACCTGTGCAACTGCCCTACCTGCTCAGGAATCCAAAGCAGATACCAACCCAGTATTTCAATGCAGCTATAATCAAAAGTACTCATAAACTAAGTATGTGCAGAAGCCAGTAAACTATCCATGGGACAAGTACAGTTAGCAAACCTTACAATAGCAACCTGAAGCACAATGAAGTACTCAAACCCTGCTCTCATGCGACTAAAGAGCAGTAAGCCTCAAAATTGCTTGATTTAAATTGGATGGCTTCGGGGACCTGTGCTCCTAGTCATTATCATTAGGGTGACAAAATTGTACATGTCTTTTTGGATGCCAGCTAACTCTTTACTCACTGTTTGGGAGGGCTGCATAAAATTTTCCGTTTTCTAATTGTCCTAATATTATATTCTATAACATTTCTATACTGTTGTGTTATAAACTAATTTGCATAAACTTGAATATGAGAAGGAGATGCAAACTAGCAAGTCTGCTTTTTTAGGCTGAAAAAGTACATGCCTATTATTTCCCATATTCATGTTTATGCAAATGAGTTTACCTGACAAAACAGTATAGAAAGGAAATTTGATATAATATAGGACAATTAGAAAGCTGAAAATGTTTATGCAGCCAAGCTATGCAGTGAGAGAAGAGTTAGCTGGCATAAATAAATTAACATATTTATCACCTAATGATAATGATCTTGAGGGTGCAGCTCCCTCAAGCCATCCAGTATTAGTTAAGCAATTTTCATACTTTCTGGCTATCAATCAGACGAGCTAGTCCTGGCAATAGCATATCCAATGAGGTTTAACTGAGGTGTGGTTATTGTAAGGTTTGCTGACTGTAGCTGTCTTGTAGTTGGTTGTTGACTTGTACATTTCCTGTTTTTGGTATATAGCCTCTCTGTGATTGTCTGTTAAATATAATAATCTATTTAAAAAATATTTTAGAATCCGAATGAAAAAAATCAAAAAATCTTTTTATTTGTGAAAAGTAAAAAAAAACATCTTTAATATGGGTTTGATTAATGATGGGTAAAATAATAACTATTAAAAAATAAATGGTATGGATGAAAGATAGCATAAAAGGATGAAAAAAAGCCCAGATTGTTTTTGATTACCAAAGATATAGCTCTATATTCTAGATCTTTGCAAATTCTCAAAGTGACAATAATTACCAATACAAATTTGTGATTAGAATATTCGAGCTCAACACTAGTGCAGATCAGTATAAGCGTCTGCAACTCACCACCTCTCATGAGATACCATACCTTTTATGCATTTTGGAGTTGGCAAAATGAGAATGCACCTGCCTTTCCAATCAAAGTTCTTTGCTAGCACTGAATGAACTTAGCACCTGTGCAACTGCCCTACCTGCTCCAGGAATCCAAAAGCAGATACCAACCCAGTATTTCAATGCAGCTATAATCAAAAGTACTCATAAATTAAGTATGTGCAAGCCAGTAAACTATCCATGGGACAAGTACAGTTAGCAGACCTTACAATAGCAGCCTGAAGCACAATGAAGTAATCAAACCCTGCTCTCATATGACTAAAGGCAATAATCCTCAAAATTGCTTGATTTAAATTGGATGGCTTCGGGGGGACCTGTGCTCCTAGATCATTATCATTAGGGTGACAAAAATTGTACATGTCTTTTTGGATGCCAGCTAACTCTTTTCTCACTGTTTAGGAGGGCTGCATAAAATTTTCCGTTTTCTAATTGTCTAATATTATATTCTATAACATTTCTATACTGTTGTGTTATAAACTAATTTGCATAAACTTGAATATGAGAAGGAGATGCAAACTAGCAGAAGTCTGCTTTTTTAGGCTGAAAAAGTACATGCCTATTATTTCCCATATTCATGTTTATGCAAATGAGTTTACCTGACAAAACAGTATAGAAAAGAAATTTGATATAATATTAGGACAATTAGAAAGCTGAAAATGTTTATGCAGCCAAGCTATGCAGTGAGAGAAGAGTTAGCTGGCATAAATAAATTAACATATTTATCACCCTAATGATAATGATCTTGGGGTGCAGCTCCCCTCAAGCCATCTAGTATTAATTAAGCTATTTTCATACTTTCTGGCTATCAATCAGATGAGAGCTAGTCCTGGCAATAGCATATCCAATGAGGTTTAACTGAGGTGTGGTTATTGTAAGGTTTGCTGACTGTAGCTGTCTTGTGGATTGGTTGTTGACTTGTACATTTCTGTTTTGGTATATAGCCTCTCTGTGATTGTCTGTTAAATATAATAATCTATTTAAAAAATATTTTAGAATCCGTAAAAAAATCTAAAAATATTTTATTTGTGAAAAGTAAAAAAAAAACATCTTTAATATGGGTTTATTAATGATGGGTAAAATAATAACTATTAAAAAATAAATGGTATGGATGAAAAAAAAGCCCAGATTGTTTTTGATTACCAAAGATATAGCTCTATATTCTAGATCTTTGCAAATTCTCAAAGTGACAATAATTACCAATACAAATTTGTGATTAGAATATTCGAGCTCAACACTAGTGCAGATCAGTATAGCGTCTGCAACTCACCACCTCTCATGAGATACCATACCTTTTATGCATTTCTGGAGTTGGCATAATGAGAATGCACCTGCCTTTTCAATCAAAGTTCTTTGCTAGCACTGAATGAACTTAGCACCTGTGCAATTGCCCTACCTGCTCCAGGAATTCAAAAGCAGATACCAACCCAGTATTTCAATGCAGCTATAATCAAAAGTACTCATAAACTAGATATGTGCAAGCCAATAAACTATCCATGGGACAAGTACAGTTAGCAGACCTTACAACAGCAGCCTGAAGCACAATGAAGTACTCAAACCCTGCTCTCATATGACTAAAGGCAATAAGCCTCAAAATTGCTTGATTTAAATTGGATGGCTTCGGGGGACCTGTGCTCCTAGATCATTATCATTAGGGTGACAAAAAATTGTACATGTCTTTTTGGATGCCAGCTAACTCTTTTCTCACTGTTTAGGAGGGCTGCATAAAATTTTTCCGTTTTCTAATTGTCCTAATATTATATTCTATAACATTTCTATACTGTTGTGTTATAAACTAATTTGCATAAACTTGAATATGAGAAGGAGATGCAAACTAGCAGAGTCTGCTTTTTAGGCTGAAAAAGTACATGCCTATTATTTCCCATATTCATGTTTATGCAAATGAGTTTACCTGACAAAACAGTATAGAAAGGAAATTTGATATAATATTAGGACAATTAGAAAGCTGAAAATGTTTATGCAGCCAAGCTATGCAGTGAGAGAAAGAGTTAGCTGGCATAAATAAATTAACATATTTATCACCCTAATGATAATGATCTTGGGGTGCAGCTCCCCTCAAGCCATCAGTATTAATTAAGCAATTTTCATACTTTCTGGCTATCAATCAGATGAGAGCTAGTCCTGGCAATAGCATATCCAATGAGGTTTAACTGAGGTGTGGTTATTGTAGGTTTGCTGACTGTAGCTGTCTTGTGGATTGGTTGTTGACTTGTACATTTCTGTTTTTGGTATATAGCCTCTCTGTGATTGTCTGTTAAATATAATAATCTATTTAAAAAATATTTTAGAATCCGTAAAAAAAATCTAAAAATTTTTTATTTGTGAAAAGTAAAAAAAAAAAAACATCTTTTAATATGGGTTTATTAATGATGGGTAAAATAATAACTATTAAAAAATAAATGGTATGGATGAAAGATAGCATAAAAGGATGAAAAAAAGCCCAGATTGTTTTTGATTACCAAAGATATAGCTCTATATTCTAGATCTTTGCAAATTCTCAAAAGTGACAATAATTACCAATACAAATTTGTGATTAGAATATTCGAGCTCAACACTAGTGCAGATCAGTATAGCGTCTGCAACTCACCACCTCTCATGAGATACCATACCTTTTATGCATTTCTGGAGTTGGCATAATGAGAATGCACCTGCCTTTTCAATCAAAGTTCTTTGCTAGCACTGAATGAACTTAGCACCTGTGCAACTGCCCTACCTGCTCCAGGAATCCAAAAGCAGATACCAACCCAGTATTTCAATGCAGCTATAATCAAAAGTACTCATAAACTAGAGTATGTGCAAGCCAGTAAACTATCCATGGGACAAGTACAGTTAGCAGACCTTACAATAGCAGCCTGAAGCACAATGAAGTACTCAAACCCTGCTCTCATATGACTAAAGGCAATAAGCCTCAAAATTGCTTGATTTAAATTGGATGGCTTCGGGGGACCTGTGCTCCTAGATCATTATCATTAGGGTGACAAAAATTGTACATGTCTTTTTGGATGCCAGCTAACTCTTTTCTCACTGTTTAGGAGGGCTGCATAAAATTTTTCCGTTTTCTAATTGTCCTAATATTATATTCTATAACATTTCTATACTGTTGTGTTATAAACTAATTTGCATAAACTTGAATATGAGGAAGGAGATGCAAACTAGCAGAATCTGCTTTTTTAGGCTGAAAAAGTACATGCCTATTATTTCCCATATTCATGTTTATGCAAATGAGTTTACCTGACAAAACAGTATAGAAAGGAAATTTGATATAATATTAGGACAATTAGAAAGCTGAAAATGTTTATGCAGCCAAGCTATGCAGTGAGAGAAGAGTTAGCTGGCATAAATAAATTAACATATTTATCACCTAATGATAATGATCTTGGGGTGCAGCTCCCCTCAAGCCATCCAGTATTAATTAAGCAATTTTCATACTTTCTGGCTATCAATCAGATGAGAGCTAGTCCTGGCAATAGCATATCCAATGAGGTTTAACTGAGGTGTGGTTATTGTAAGGTTTGCTGACTGTAGCTGTCTTGTGGATTGGTTGTTGACTTGTACATTTCTGTTTTTGGTATATAGCCTCTCTGTGATTGTCTGTTAAATATAATAATCTATTTAAAAAATATTTTAGAGTCCGTAAAAAAAATCTAAAAATTTTTTTATTTGTGAAAAGTAAAAAAAAAAAACATCTTTAATATGGGTTTATTAATGATGGCTAAATTTACACAAATATAGATGCTCGGTTTCACGTCTGTGAGCGTATTGATAATTATCAGCCTGTTAGGACGTGTTAAAACTAAAAAATAAAAAATACTTTATTTATAAGTTTAAGATAAAAATGTCTGGGTTTAGGTATATGTCATCAGGCAAAAGTGTATGTTTGGGCCAGAGCGGGATGATATTAAACCTTCTGGTACAAACATACACCACAACAAAGTCTCAACTGTCAGGCAGGACTTATCTAATTGTATATCGTCCTGACCTGGTGATCAGCGAGATATGGTATGCAAATCAGCCAGCCGGCCAGTATGCGTCTATTCGCACTAAGTGTGTATCAATTAAATAAGGTGAGTGTAGTGGAAGAATCCAATAATGCGGCTTGTCTGACGATGCACAACAGACTGCCGCTATTCTGGATGTGTGCGCACGTCTGTTGCAGCACACCTCACGGTTCTCCACTACAGCCACCAATAGTATACGAGTATGGGCACTCAGATACAAAAGATGCCCTCTGTGCCTGTTAGAAACTGTCTGCTAACATTGGCCTAATGGCAATTTGGGTTAGTGATACACTTCCACACATTCACTCTGACATTCAATCCATTGGGATGAGAGGATTGGGGTGTACACTCGTATAGCAGGCAGCTAGTTCAACGGCGGCAGATTCCGCCACAGGAAAAAACACACAGAGGCATTCACAGGGGACCTATTGCTGGCTAAGGCTATATCTATTTGCTGTTAAGGAGCTCAACGCGTTTCTGTGTGGCATAATGGCGCCCACACTTCCTCAGGAGCTTATCTAGGTATAGAGTGCAGATGATGCTGCCTAACCTAATAGCGCTCTGCACCGTCTAGTGCCCGAGCTCCGGCGCTGAGTTGGCCGTGGCGGCCGACTGCACGCCCGGATATTTATAACCTGCAGCCCGCCCACCGGAGGGCGTGTGTGTGCCGATGCGCGGCCAATCAGTGAATAGGCGCGGCCGCTTGCTCACACCCACTCAAAGAGTCCGCATCTGATATCCGAATATACCTCCGGGGGATCAAACTTGTATATATGAGGGGACGCTTATAGCGGTATGTATTATGTCCGTGCGTATTAGCTCATAAGGGGTGGAAAGGGTAACAATTCAGCATCTCATAGATGCAACACGTGCATCTATTAAGCCACATTCAGCAATATGGTCGTGTCAGTATATCATATGATCGCATCAAATGTTCAAGCGAGAGTTCCATATGATATATCGAAAAAGTAACATAGCTAGTGTAAGCGCTCAGATTGTATCACATAATTTGCTATTATGTGTATTGTCCCAGCGGAACAATAATGTGTTCACTGTCACTTACAGAGGGGCATCACAAATCGTCAAGATGATAATTAGTGACAGGTAAGAGGTACCGTGTGGATAAGAGAATAGATAACTGTGGAGATAGCCCTATCTTATAATCAGTGGATTACTAACATCCATCGCCTGCAGTATATGTCCCTTCAGAATAAAAATTGATGGGCTGCTAATGGATCCATTCCTATAGATAAGGGTCCTAACCACAGGTTGGCCTTCCCATTATAAAAAGCATGCATAGGATATGGTCTCGTTGAGCCCTTGTGGTTGGACCGTTTTAAGTTTAAAAATCCAACTAGCTTCTTTCTGCAAGAGAGGTGTATCCACATCACCTCCACGTGTAGATCTTTGTAACATATAGATACCCTGTACTCTCAAGACAGTGTGATCCCCACTGTGGCAGGTGTTAATATGTCGCGCCACCGATGTGTCGCGATTATTGCGGACATCAGGAGATGTTCACCGATTCTTCTTCTCAATTGGCGTTTGGTTTTGCCCACGTATTGTTTGCCACAGCAGCACGTGAGCAAGTAGATGACACATGTGGACGTACATCTGATGAAGCGAGTTTATACGAAATCTCTCGCCCGTAATAGAACTATTAAAATACTGCCCTCTCTGGATGTGTCTACAGATAATGCATGACCCACATGGGAAAGTGCCCCTTGCTGTTGATCTAAGCCATGTATCTGGTGTCGGCCGTTCGTAAAAGCTGTGCACAAGGCGATCACGTATGTTCGCATTACGGCGATATGTAATTGCAGGACACGAGGGTAGTGTTGGACCTATGTCAGGATCTGACTGTAAAACAGGCCAATGGTTGGCAAGAACCTGGCGTACCTGTTGGTAAGCCTTGTCAAAGGTAGCGATGATGCGTGGTGTACTTTCTGACATCGATTTATGCTTGGGGACAAGCAATTGGGCCCGATTCTCATTGAGGGCATGATGGTATGCTTCTTTCAGAGGTCTTTCTGGATAACCCCTGTTACGGAACCGAGTTCTCAAATCAAGTGCAGCCGCCTTGAATGAGCCAATTGAGGAACAATTCCTCCTGGCCCTCAGGTATTGACCTTTTGGAATACCTCTCTTGAGGGCCAGGGGATGTCCACTTTTCCAGTGGAGCAGGTTGTTCGTGGCCGTTTTTCCTAAATAATTCCGTATGGAGTTTTCTGTCCATACCTATAGAGATCGTTAGATCCAAGAATGTGATGTGTGCTGCGTCTATCTCAGATGTAAAATATAGTCAAGCTCATTCACATTCAATTTAACCACAAATTCATTAAACAATCCTGTAGTTCCCTTCCATAATATCAGGATATCATCGATAAAGCGTATCCATAGTTGTATGGAGGATACATATTGTTCCATAGAGTCCCCAAAGACGACTTCCCTCTCCCACCAGCCCAGGTAGAGATTTGCAAAGGTAGGGGCACAGGGACTGCCCATAGCAACTCCCCTGAGCTGGTGGAAGAGTGATCCGTCAAAGATGAAGATATTGTGTGTTAGTACAAATCTGAGGAGGTCCATAAGTAACAAGTTGTGTCGATGATATTGCCCACCTCTTTGTCTCAAAAACGCCTCCACAGCCCGACACCCACTGTCGTGTGGTATCGAGCTGTAGAGGGCCTCGACATCAAGACTAGCCAACCATACATCAGGCTCGCATTCGATGCCCTCAATTACGTTGGAGAACATCCATTGTGTCTCGGGCATAGGAAGGTAATTCCTCAACGAATGGACGTAGGTTGAGGTCCACATAAGTACTAATGAATGATGTGAGGCTTCCTATGCCCGAGACAATCGGTCTACCCTTAAGTTGGTCCCCTTGCTTGTGCAGCTTCGGCAAAGCTGTAAAGGTAGCCAACAAAGGGTATTTGGGAAGAAGGTATTCCAACTCAGCCTTGCTGATTAGTTGTTCGTCGCGAGCCTGAGTCAATATTAACTGGAGTTCCTCCTTAAAACCAGGGGTAGGATCATTGGGAAGACGTTTATAGGTGTTCTTATCGTCCAATAACCTGTGACACATAGCCCGATATTGTGAGTGATCAAGCACTACTATGTTTCCTCCCTTATCTGAGGGTTTTATAACAATGTTTTGGTTCTGTGCCAGTTCGTCTAGTGCCCACCGTTCATCTGAACTGAGATTGTCCTGTCCGTAATTCTGGTTCTCCAATTTCTGGAGGTCTCTCGTCACCAGGAATACAAATGTATCTATGGGCGTATTATCGTTAAGTGGAGGAAATAATTTGGACCAATTTCTGAGGTTGGTAAATGGTCCGTTTCCTGTGGTCTGGCTGTTGTCCTCGCTCAATCCAGCCAATAATTTAACCCCTTCTAGATCATCAGGTTCAATGCCTAGCTCTTGGCACTGTCTTTTATCCTGCATACTGAAGAATTTTTTCCACTTAATTTTCCTAGCGTATAAGTGTATGTCTTTGATCCAATTGAAGAGGTTGAACTTCTGTAGGGGAACATATGATAGCCCTTTCTTTAGAATATTCAGTTGGGATGTAGTCAATGGGGTCGATGATAAATTAACTACCTGTAAAGTATCTATTTGGGTAGGTCGCCAGGTTTTTTGTGGCGCAGCATATAGTCCGAGACAGGGGGGGTCTGATCTAAAAAACCACCTCTTCTGCCTCTTCCTGCTCTACCTCTTTGTCTGCCACCTCGTGCCCTCTGAGGACCTATGGTGGGGACCCCTCGTCCTCTGTTTGAGAAGGAGGAGTGCTCCCAATCTGTTTCACCCTCTGATGAGGATATTTCAGTTTCAACCTCAGAGGTCGGTTGGGGTCTAGGACCAAATTCGAATACCCTCCCTCTTTGAAATCAACAATATCCCTGTTGAATTGAAAATGTTTACGTTCTTTAATCTGAGGCGTAAACCGTTCAATATTCAGTTGTAATTGGGTCTCTTTTTACTGAAATCTGAATGGTCATCAAATTTCTTAGACAGATTTATATGTTCTTTTAACTCACTTTCTGTCTTTGTCAATAGTTTGCGTTCCTCTTCTAACAACAATTTCATAAGACGGATGGAACCCTCAATGGATTCTTGTTCCCACCGCTTAAGAAATTCACTGGATCTAACTCTTGCTGATGGTAGGATCGGATTTCTTAATCCTCTGGGTACAATGTGATTTTTGATATATGTTTCCAGAGTTTGCACCTCCCACCAGCAACGTACGTGATCTTTATATCTGTGAGTCAAATTTTTAAAGGAAGCCGTAATGCTAATATGTGTTGATTGGGCTGGAAGTTCTTTTTCAGAGAATTCTTCTTTTGGATCCCCCATCCACCCTTCAGAGCCTACATCTTTGGACAGAAAACCTGCCATCCCCCAACGAGTGTGTTAAACAAAAACTAAATTTACACAAATATAGATGCTCGGTTTCACGTCTGTGAACGTATTGATAATTATCAGCCTGTTAGGACGTGT
This sequence comes from Bufotes viridis, assembly GCA_033119425.1. Taxonomy (NCBI): domain Eukaryota; kingdom Metazoa; phylum Chordata; class Amphibia; order Anura; family Bufonidae; genus Bufotes; species Bufotes viridis. Next base: position 33,283 of record JAKVIS010001432.1, read on the forward strand.
TAAAACTAAAAAATAAAAAATACTTTATTTATAAGTTTAAGATAAAAATGTCTGGGTTTAGGTATATGTCATCAGGCATCATTATTAATGATGGGTAAAATAATAACTATTAAAAAATAAATGGTATGGATGAAACATAGCATAAAAAGGATGAAAAATAGCCCAGATTGTTTTTTGATTACCAAAGATATAGCTCTATATTCTAGATCTTTGCAAATTCTCAAAGTGACAATAATTACCAATACAAATTTGTGATTAGAATATTCGAGCTCAACACTAGTGCAGATCAGTATAGCGTCTGCAACTCACCACCTCTCATGAGATACCATAACTTTTATGCATTTTTGGAGTTGGCATAATGAGAATGCACCTGCCTTTCCAATCAAAGTTCTTTGCTAGCACTGAATGAACTTAGCACCTGTGCAACTGCCCTACCTGCTCCAGGAATCCAAAAGCAGATACCAACCCAGTATTTCAATGCAGCTATAATCAAAAGTACTCATAAACTAAGTATGTGCAAGCCAGTAAACTATCCATGGGGCAAGTACAGTTAGCAGACCTTACAATAGCAGCCTGAAGCACAACGAAGTACTCAAACCCTGCTCTCATATGACTAAAGGCAATAAGCCTCAAAATTGCTTGATTTAAATTGGATGGCTTCGGGGGACCTGTGCTCCTAGATCATTATCATTAGGGTGACAAAAATTGTACATGTCTTTTTGGATGCCAGCTAACTCTTTTCTCACTGTTTAGGAGGGCTGCATAAAATTTTTCCGTTTTCTAATTGTCCTAATATTATATTCTATAACATTTCTATACTGTTGTGTTATAAACTAATTTGCATAAACTTGAATATGAGAGGAGATGCAAACTA